>JBBPDC010000129.1:20319398-20329592 GCA_037974485.1 Hemigrammopetersius urotaenia
ACACACACACACACACACACACACACACACACACACACACACACACACACACACACACACACACACACACAGCTGTCCAGATAATGTAAAAGAAAAGTGTTACATCAAAAACATTTTCAGCCATTTTTGCTACAGTAGCTCTTCCATGGGATCAGACCAGATGGACTAGTCTTTATTTTCCTTGTACATCAATGATCCCTGTTGCCAGGTCGTCCAGTGAGCATTTTTTCTGCCTCTAGAACATCAACATCAAGATCTGACGGTTCACTTATGGCCTAATATCTCTCACCGCTTGACAGGTGCCACGCTAAAGAAATAATCAATGCTCTTCACTTCGCTTGTTTAATGTTGTTTGTGATCAGCGCAGTTTCAAGCTCACTCTTAAAAGTAAAGGTGCCAGAAGGGATTTTGTGTAAGGATTTAAATGAATAGTGCTTGACATGCAGGGTTAACCAATCACTCTATTTCCCACCAGTTCCTGTGGCTAGTAGACAGAAAAACAGTGTGCAAACCAGTGTGACATGTTATACAGTTTATGGCTGCTACACATTTGACAGAAAACACACCCTGCGTCTATGGCAGTAGTTTGGTAAAGCCAAAGTGCTAAAGTGTAACCAGTGTTACCCCAGTTAATGCTACAGTTGTTTTTGTGTTTTGGTTTTCTAACCCCACTTTTCATCTACTGCAATTGTATTCTTTTTGATTAGACTAACTCTATTATCTTTATTTACCATTTCAGTTACAGTAAGACAGATTAAATTAATTAATATAATAAACATAAGCTAATGCCCTACAATTAAAAAGAGATTTTCATCAAAAGACTGAAGCCAAATGTCAAATGGCCTACAGCGTGCACAACGCAGGAATGAAAATACTGGCTCCGGCACCAAAACAGTACAATATGTCTGACAATGAGCCATTTGGGATTCAGCCACTTGTGCACAGTTTCATTCTGCTCAAATTGTGCACTGTTTGGGAGACAGTATTACCCCAGTGTACAGTACTTGTACCCAAGAAAAGCACAATTTAGTGTGGCTATCATGCTCAAACCAGTCAAAGCACAGTTAACAGCATATAACACTGTGTACAATGATTCTGTCACATGTGAACACACCACAGCACACAGTGGGAACACCACAAATTCTTTCTCTGCATTTAACCCTTTCACCAAGTGAAGCAGTTGGCAGCAAGGAATACAGTGGCTGGGGATCAGCGTACCTCAGAGGTGCTCAGCAGTCTTGGGAATCGAACCGACAACTTCCTGATCGCAAGGCCCTAACCACTAGGCCACCAGCTGCCCCATAACGTTTACCGTTTCAGAAATATTTCATTTTTATAGAATCAGATCAGATTCCTAACTTATCTAACATTTTCTCCTACTATTGGCCATCTCTATTATTTCTGTAATCATAATCACGCTGCCTGGTCTGTGTTAAGTTCTAGTCTATTTACAGTCTCCATGCAGTTCCCGGTTCATGCTACTATTTTTTTTGTGCTTCCACAAGCAGTGATGTGGATGTTCATTGCTCCTTCGCATGACGTCCAGCTCTGGCATGGGTTTTCTTTCGTGTGAATCCCTCTTTAAGACTACACCAGCATTAAGAAGCTGAAGAGGTTGTTATTGTATCCTGGTGCTAAATACTAGAGCTTGTTTACTGAGACTGAGTGAGAACCCACGCTATCATAATATATCTCACAAAAGCAAGGCATGCTGCCAGAAAGACCTACGCTTAAGCTCCATTCATCAGACCCTCGTCTAAGGTCTATGTTGTACTCCCTCTGAAAGCACACAGTTTATTTTAAACACAAGTTTTTTCTCGAAAATGTCATTCCAAGTACCTAGAACTGAAAAGAAGACAAAATGTTCAGATGTGCTGGAATTACTATATCAGTGCTGAATGGAAAAATTAGGTTAATAAAACAGTTATGTGCAAAATTTTGAACAACCCACATCTAAGTTTTATTTTTTTGAAGAGAAAATAAGTACACATACGAACAACCACCATGCATAATTTAGGTACTGTTTTAATAAAATATAAAATGTGCCATAACTTTTGCACAGTTCTATTTTATGTCTGCTTTTCAGTAAGTTCAGTACAGTTTAGCATCAAATGTGCAATAAACAAAACATATCATCTTAATTTAGGGGTGGGGGTTTGGATTGGAGAGGGAACATACACACTACTGTAGCTCTGGTTCTGAAATATGATTGGCACATTCAAAGGCATTGTCATAGACATTCACACGTATGCCCCCGCATATGAAATTAATATTTATGACAACATGGAACTCCTAACAACCACGCAAGAGCCTGTATGAAGATGACCAGTGTGGTGGTGGCCTAGTGGTAGGATACTTGCCTGTAGACCAAGAGGTCATGGTTCGAATCCTACCCTCAGCACACCACCACTGGGTCCCTGAGCAAGACCCTTAACCCTAAGTTGCTCCAGGGAGGGACTGTCCCCTGTAGTTAGAGAATGGAAGTCGCTTTGGATAAAAGCGTCTGATAAATGCCATAAATGTAAATGACCTGGAGTGGAGCTGATGCATACTGGCTGGGAAGATGACCCAGCACCAGTGCCAGACAGAGATTTTATTCATAAATCCATGAAAACAAAACAAAAAGAAAACAGAAATACACTCTACTCTGGCTGAACTCACATTTTCAAAGTTTCAGTCTGTCCAGCCAATCTGGATGACTGGAGAACCTCAGATTTTAAAGTGTTTAAAGCAGCTCTGACAGTGGTTCCACTCTCCTGCACCACACCTGGTAGACCACCAAAACTGTTGGCATCAGATAAACAGGAGACAAGAGAAAATCAAGTTCCATTCTCCTTTCAGATCTGGGGTGGTCTCTGACTTCTGGACAACACTGTATATGCCGAGCTATCTGTTTTGTATAAATTTAACCAGTAGAAGAAATATAGCTCAGGTACTACAAATAAATAGTGTTTAGAAAGTAGGTCAGATAAAAGCAGCGTTCTTATATAACTATATAAGCTGCTCAAAACATATTTTAATCAGAAGCAGAGATGGGGACTTGTGACTTGCCCTCAACGACTCGAAACTTGACTCGGACTTGGGTGTTGTGACTCGTGATTTCATTGAATTATTTATTTATATCTTGCACTCTTTCCAGCGACCCGAAAACCGTTCACCTCGCCCCGCTGTCCCTTTACTTTTGTATGAGGTAAACGGTTTTCAGCTAATAACGGTTTTTGCTAATAAGCTAATAAAAAAAAAAAAAAAAGCTAATAAAAGTTTCACATTTAGAGTGCAAGATATATTTTTCATATTTAATTTTTAGATTTAAGATCATTTAAGGCAAATCCTCCATGTTGGTGAGGGCATATCACAGCACACAGTTCCGCCCCTGCTAAGTAAGATATCTTCTGAACGTTTAGAGCTCAACATTTACAGCTCATTTACAAATCCCACATTTAGTGTCGCCATTTGTAAACATTGCAACTCAAAGACTTGAGACTTGATTTGGACTCGAGCACAAAGGCTTAAGTCTTGACTTGGACTTGGTAAAAATGACTTGTGAACATCTCTGATCAGAAGCAAAGATTGCTACTTTTAACTTCTAATGTCTAAAAGGTGCCCCAGACAGTCTGACAATTTCACAAAGAGAAAGGAAACATGTTGTAAAATGGTATAATATTACTGGAGGTGATATGTGTACGTTTTTTTTATTGCTCACATAAATGTCACATGGGCATAAAACTGTAATGACCCTGTGCACTTGTGACTGTTTAGGTCATCTCACGGACAGCACTGCCCTGGCACACTGTTGATGGTGTGAACCCCTGTCTTGGCTCCACTGTTTGATCTGTTTCTCTTATGCTTGAAGGCAGCAGGGGACCATGGTGTTGGTCTTCTACTGACCGACGTCATCACAAGCGCCAGTTAAAGGTCACTAGTATGGGCCTTCACAGGGGGGCTGGCCACTGTTTTTGTTTCTGTCAACAGATAGAAGTAACCAAATACAAGAGAGATGCTACGTAAAGCACTTTTCCACAGGCATACAGTGACCGTGCAGGACCTAAACGGCACTGTGATGGCACGGAGCTTGCAGTACACTTTGATTTTCCAGCGTATCTCAGCCCGGTTCCAGCGTTCTCTCCCCACAGTTTATGGCAGGTTGTTGTCCCAAAAGAAAGGCCATGGAGTCGTACCAGCGGAAAGTTTTTCTGTCAGAGCTGCTTTTGTTATTGTGCTCTTTATTATTTATTAGTTTTTTTATTTTTCTCAGCATTCTTTTATGCGAGGGACATCAAACCCAGTTAACACGTTAGCAATGTCCTGCTTCACCTTCACGTTATTCACAGCATTAAAGATAAAATTGTTAACGCCATAGAAAAATTTATATTTATCTTCAACTCAAACTGACTTCATTGACTTCCCACGTTAATTCGAATTTCCATTGTTGTTGTGGTAAAGAAAATCAATGCCCTCTTTCTATGTAGAGATGGAATGATTACTTGACATTTCAACCAATCAAAAAGCAGTGACACAACCCACTTAAGGCCCTGTCATCTAGGAGCACCATGACAGCACTGGTACAGCTTGGGTTCGGGTCACTTCATTTGTAGTGGAAAAACATTTGTTCATGGTACGGCACGGTTCCTTGTGCCAATAGAGTAGCACCATTAGTGTGTTATCTTTGTCAATGTAAGGTTTCAGAGAGTTTTTCATGTGAAACTAAAGAATGTTTTAGCAATGGCAGTGTACTCTGCTCTTTAGCTGCTACATACTTTGAGAGCTTGGTGGAAAGCTTTCAGGATCAATGGTCTGTAAAGGTCTCTACATCATCACTTTGTCATAAGAATATTGCATTTTTATTATTATTCAGAAGATACATCACAGCAGTTTTGTGAACCACTTTCATTCCTGTGGCCAAAACCCTCTGCAAACCATCTCCTAGCAGACCACAGTGAAGCTGCTTAGTCTTGAGATCAACAACATGCTTACCATTTGACGGAAGGTGCTTTTATCCTCGTACAAAATCACAGATCACTGCTTGCCTCTGAATGGAGCTCATAACTCCTGCACGTGAGACATGATGGAAAGTGTTTCTGTTTCAGAAGAACATTGCTATGCCAAGATGCCCTCTCATGTGAGGACGGGGAGCATGGCCCAGCTTCTTGGAAGAGGAATGTGGGCGCCAAGGGACACAGATGCAGATCATCCTTGACTAGTTGTTACTAAAGGACATGTTCTGGGATTTCTCACAATTGAAGGAACAAAACGTTCCCCCAACATGAGCAAAAATGTCAACTGAGTAAAAGACAAAGCGGTGAAAAAAGGCCCCTTCCAAACATATTATGTAACTGAAACAATTTAAGACATGACACAGGGCTGAAAATATCCACCAGGAACAGCCACACATTTGGATGAACATTGTTGCAGCTTTAACTAACTGTGAAACAAGTCAGAGTGGCAGTATCTCAGTAGGTAAATGCTCTAAGATCTGAGTCCTGGCCAGGTTACCAAAAGACGCTAACCGCTGGTTCTGACGGCCCCTGAGATAGACGCTCAAACCTGAATCACTCCAGAAATGCTGTAACATGTCACCACGTGTCTCAGTGCACCTTTCGTGATCAAATACAGGAAAAAGAGTACAAAAAATGTGTGATAACACATTATGAGTCAGGTATTACTCCTTAGCAAGATAGGCATCGTCTTCAGGCATGTCTTCAGGGTGTGCGAGCACAAACAGGTAAACAAGCATGTGGTGTCCTGGAGGAAGTGTCTACACTGTTAAAATATGAAAAGACAGCTGCAAGAAAGGGTTCTTTGTATCACGCCATAGAATCTTTCAGTGGATGGTTCTTTAAAGAACAATTTTCTGAAATGATCTGTGTGAAGAACCTTTTTAAACCTCCAAATAATAGAAATGGTTCTTAAGAACCCTTAATTGGGTAAAACTCTTTTACATTATAATGGAGTACAAAAGTTTGCATGTCATAATTACATGTTTTTGTTGATTCAAAAATCATATAGGTTTTAATGATACACAATGTAGATTTCACTAACAGTATCAACAAAACGTTCAATTGTACGTTCAAGCAGCTGTATGAGAGCTTTTGGAGATATGTGAAGGTTCTTTATGTGTCTAAAAGGTTCTTCTTACTTACATGCCTCACTTACAACAATTAGTTTCTTTGAGAAATAAAATGGTACTCATATGTGATGACTTTAAAACAACATTTGTGGCACTTTTTACTGAAGAGCAAAACACCCATTTCTATAAGAAACTACCCCATTGTTTTTTAGACCTTTACCAATTATTGGCTTTTGTGCATTTGTCGACGCAAGAAGCATCGGATAACTGTTCACTGTCAAAAACAACCCTCCCCCCATGCCTTGAAAAGATTTATATGAAATTGTCAACAGTCTCTTCAGCTGTGCTTCAAAGGAAAAAAAAATTGTAAGTATGTTAGCCGTTAATTCAGCAGTCCTTATGTTTCATATGCTGCGCATGCTGATGGATTCTCTGACTCAACACTCTGTGTTGTCCTACCTGAGCCCTGTGTTTACCTGCTGAAACACTAGGATTGAATGAACGTGGATTCCTTTCAAAGGCCTGACACAGGAAGTGGACCGAGATTTCTTCTGAGCTACGCCTTAGGGAGCTTTCAAATCGCATTTCCAATCTCTTGAGGTGAAGCGGAACACAGCAAGGGTAGAGGTGAGGATTTAGGAGCTTAACCTGAGTGGTGTGGACTTCCAACCAAACAGTGTCATGCACAGTGTATGGGGTCCAACCCTTTCAGCCGGACTGAGAATTCTAAAGGAAAGAACTGGAATGCAGAGCCAGAGACTAAAGACTTCAAGATGTTTTGGAAAATGCTCAAACTCAAGAAACTTGTTTGACACATGTGTCAGAGCTGCATTTAGACCCAAAACATTCCTCAGTGAAAATTTTAATTCTCCAAAATTGTAAATATTTGTTTCATTAGCTAGATAAAGTTCTCTCTTATAGTTATTATTACCAGGTCCTATCCACCATCTGATATTTGGCTTAGGTTTGACACCAGCTAAATCTGGATGAGTTAATGTAAGCATTATGATTCCGCCAAGACGCACACAGCCAGTCAGAGCAACTTTTAAAGCTTCAACTCACTCAGTGTCACCTGAACCTGCTTGGAGGAGAGCAATCACTGCAGAATTTAATTCAAATATATAGATATGCTGTGCAAATCATCAAAAGGGTAATGTTTTGTCTCATACCTGAATCTGAAAACAATTAGAAAAAAAAAAGTGATTTCCAAAAGCTAACTAATTAACTAACTAATGAGCTTTTCTTTATTTAGCTGCTGACAGTCTGATAAATCAGTCAGAGTTATGCAGGACTGACTATCTGTGCAACTCATTTGCTATTAACATTGTGTGTAAAGATGAGTATCAGCACCCATGTCATTTTTGCATTGTTTTATTAGTTTGCTGAAAGATCTCAGGTAAAACAGATAAGGTGTCTTCAGCATCTAATGTTACTTTGAGCACCAACGTTAGCTTTAGCAAAAGCTCATCCGAAGAAGCAGCTCCTGTCACTAAAGCCTCTTTTTTAAGACTGAAAAAGATTGAGGGTCTAAATGATTTTGATAGTTTGATTCTGGTAAACATAGTTTCCAGAAAATGTTGTTTAGTTTTCGTTAAACTGACTTACATTTGTACATTTGCTTAAACATGTATGTGATGTAGTACAGCTGAACATTTGATAACAACAACAATAATAATAATGATAATAATAATAATAAAAATAATACCACAGTTTTGCAAGTGAACAGATGCCCAGAAATGGGCAGCGCTGACATCTGAAAAACAGAAAGGGACTGAGTGATTCTTTCCAAGACGACAGGGCTGACGGTGGTCTCTTGAACGTCTGACTGTGGAATCCAGACAATTGGAAGCAAGAGAGCCAAAGATGTAACTCGGGAGCCTCAAACTCAAAGTATGACATGTACTGGATATACTGGCTGTATGCCCAGTACTAGGCCTTAATACCAGGAACTGATTTAGGCTAGACAATTTACAGAATACTTCCATAATCTCAATGTAATGTTTGTACAAAAGTAAAAGTGTGGTTTAGTTTTGTACAGAACACAAATTATGTCAAGATCATGGCAGAGGAGGCTGGCTTTCTAAGAAGCTGAAAGAAGTCTCTTCCATACATTTTACATTCACTTAGTCCTTGTTACTAGTTTCACTGAGGCAAGAGGCTGTGCCACTGCTCTCAGCATCTGAAAAGAGAGAGCTCTGTTGAACTTGGCTTGATTCCAGCTTGAAAAATAAATGCCCTCCCTCCCTCACCTAGTTGCTTCCACTTGGAAGAATCGGTACAACAGTAATTTCTGCTAATTCCGGCTAACGGATATCTAGTTTTCCAGTAGTTAATCTTGTAAAAATGTAGATATACACTCAAAAATAGAAACATATTTATCCCTGTAAAAAGGGAGTAGGGGAAATGAGAAGGACCTTCATTTCCTTTGGATCAGAATTGAGGCCCTGACAAACAAAGCTCCAGGCAAGGCCAGGAACTGACAGCACTGCAACGTTTAGCCACTTAACTAAACCACACTAACATATGCAAGAAAATCTACTTTTTAATGTGGTAAATCATACTATTTTTGCAAATATGAACTTTCTTTAGCCCTTTTTGGACGAAAACATAAATGGGCTTATGGATCTCTCTACATTCATCTGGCAGCATCCCTTTGGACTGTCGGTTGTGCTTTTGTATCTTGAAGCATGACTGTTTGGGAGAGCAATGAGCCACGACGCTGGCTAACGTTCACGCAGTACAATCACTCATGGATTGCGGATATGTAAAATATGTTCCATGCGGAGGAGTTGTTTGCATTGAATAAGAACACAGGGGCTGCCCATAAAGCAACAAGCTATTTGTCTCCATAATCACTCCCACTGAATCACAACTGTTATGCAAGCGGCATTTTTTTTTTGACATTCAGCAACACACAGAGAGATCAGCCAGAAGAATATGCAAATGAGATACTACATCTGAACACTAGACTGATGTTTTTCAACTTGGCATCAGCACACTCTACTGCCAGAACCCAAATACTGAGTCATCTGGTTAGTCTATTAGAGCTTTAATGCTATTCAAAGACAACCATTCAGAGCCACAGTCTCAAAGCTTCAGATGACTCACAGCACAGGGGTAGAAGGCTAGACGGCATGGCATGTTTCTGTAAAAAAAATAAAAAGTAAAACACTTTATAATATTTGAACACATTTGTAATAATATAATACACATTTGTTTCCTGACTTTCTTGTGTCAGCAGCACTTGGTGTAATTTACTGAAGGATGGAATATCTGAAGCATTATCTTAGTTTGGATGGTAACTGGGCCTTCATGAAGAAAGGTTTGGAAATGTTAAACAGTAAACACATACTCATCAAACCACACATATCAAATATATATATATTGTTTATTGGAGTATTTACATTTATTCTAATGTGTAGTTCCCAGATACATGACATTTTCTTAGAAGACTTTCACACAGTTCTGTAAATGTCTGTTTCACCTGAAAGGAGCTCAATTATACAGATATGAGCATCATGACAAGAAAGGTCCAGACGAGGCCAGGGACTGAGAGCAATGCAACATTTAGCCACTTAACTAAACCACACTAACATGCAAGAAAATCAACTTTTTAATGTGGTAAATCATATTTTTTCACAAATATGAACTTTCTTTAGGCCTTTTTGGATGAAAACATAAATGGGCTCAAGGATCTCTCTACATTCATCTCACAGCATTCCTTTGGAGTGTCAGTTGTGCTTTTGTATCTTGAAGCATGACTGTTTGGGAGAGCAATGAGCCACGACGCTGGCTAACGTTCACGCAGTACAATCACTCATGGATTGCAAAAAAGAGCTTCATGGAAACACATTAAATAGTGGAGAATCATGATGCATGCTGATGTGATTTAGAGCCAGTTAAACGGTTAACATCCTTACATACTCTGAAGCATTTTGGATTGACAGGTAAAGATCTAAGCGACAAACACTGTTATCACCATCACAATGTAAACTCCAGCAGCTTTCAGTGTCTCAGACTCTTCTATTCCAAGACACACTGGAGTTGTTCTATATATACACTCACCTAAAGGATTATTAGGAACACCTGTTCAATTTCTCATTAATGCAATTATCTAATCAACCAAT
>JBBPDC010000129.1:20338611-20355112 GCA_037974485.1 Hemigrammopetersius urotaenia
GGTGCTGAAGGTAGGATTCGAACCCATGACCTTTTGGTCCGGAGGCAAGTATCCTACCAACTGAGCTACCGCCACCCACCTACTGGCTGCAGCAATAGCACTTGCAGCTGGGCTGCAATGAATAGCTATTTCTTTGTTTTAAAAAAAATAATAATTTATTAACTAATCAAACTAATATCCTTCAGCTGTTTGCGACATCACAGCACCATATGTTCAGGTTTCATCTGTGCAACAAGCTATATCTCCCAGTGTAATGAAATAATAAAAGCTATATTGCCAACTGGGCTTACTGTAGTGCACCAAAATCTGTCATAGTGACCTCATGTGCATAACCAATATTACAAAGCATTATAGAGCCATTTTATTTTTTAGATGCAAAGCAACTCATGGAACTGTAACAGTAATAGTAAAATTGCTCTTTAAGAGCTCCATATCAATTGAATAAATGATAAGTGATTTTTTTTTATAAGCATAATCATTTTGTTGACTAATTGCCCTATCAAACCACATTGCCTGGTTTTATACTCACACTGATAAGACCCCCCTGGCTCTTAGTATGGCCAAACACTTTGTCAACAGTGCACTCCTTGAGGGGGTAGATCCGCTGGCAGGCAAACTTGTCGCCATTGGTGGGGTGCATGGAGCTGCATGGCTTAGACTGGATCAAGATATCCGAGAAGAGGAAGAACATCTTGGGTTTGGCTTCTGTCCCTTTAGGTGGCACTGTCTTTAGCCAGCCTTCACGAATATACCACCGATCTGAGAAAGAGGGGGGAAAAAAAAGATGAGATTACATATGCTGCTGGAATCGTTCTCCTGATAATATAGTATTACATGACAGTAATGTTATTTAATGTATCTACTTGTATATTGAGAAATAAATCAAAATATAGTCCTTTGTGGTTTTACAGTGAAGATTTACCAATCTCTAATACTAGTACTGATTAAAATTAAATCAACCAAAATGTTATGAATACAATGACAGGTATTTATAAAGGCAAATAGAAAACACTAGAGGTACTTGTAGAATCTGTGCACTCACTGACTGGCAGGTATATGATGTCTACTAAATTAGGTGCTGACATTTGGAAAGATAAGATGAATTTTCAGCCTTGCCACTGATTCCTTAATTGCCCGGGTGCACTTTGTGATTGCCAGTCCAGAGACAGCTGCAGCACAAGGTTCAAAATGGACACTGAGCAAAAGACACGCTTTCTATGATTAGCAATGGGGCCAAGCAGAGGTCAAATTGCTTTTAAAATGCCACAGGTTTAATATGTGACAACAATGAGGACACGGCACGCGATACTCCCAGGTGGCGCGTGCAGATTGGGTTTGATGGCTTCTGAAAATTGGTTAAATCCGTTTAAACTGGGCAAACTCTACTCGTTCCATAAAAAGCCTTTTGCTTTTACCCTGACAAGTCATAGTTATTGTCAGAAATATAGACGATGTATCAAACCATTGTGAACAAGTCTGTTATGAAAACTGATTATTAAAAAAATGTACAACAAAGAACTGTCAAAACAACATTATTCATTTACTAATATAATTGATGGTGACAGCCCATAACATCAATGCAAAATATGTGGTAAATGTGCATGGAGGAGAATGGATATTTTATCAAGCATGATCACTAAGGCACTTAGCATTAAAACAACAAACTGCAAATGACAAATCAACAACCCAGTCTAACATGTTCATGTCATGTGCCTGATTCCTACACCCTTCATCCCTACTCTAGTGCCTTTAAAAGATTATGCAACACGAATACATGAAACTTTCAATATTAAGAATAAATCATGAACCCAAAATCATCCAAACTGTGCATTGAATGTATTGCTACATACCAAAAAATTGATGTAATTCAATCTTCATATATCATTGAAATACACAGAGAAATTCTGTTAAAAGTGCGTATTGTAAACTGTCAAAAAAATACTATATTTGCATTCAAATGATAAACAGTTTATGATGAGGTTCTTCCTACAACCCTTATAATATGTGGAGGTGTCTGATACAAAAATGATCCTCCAGGATGCAGCCGGTGTAAAAATTGGCTCCTATATGGCAATTCATGAAATTTTTTCAGGTAAGTAAAAAGTAATGATCATTAAGAGTGTAAATGTAATTCATTGCCTAAGTAACAATCTAATTACATTTAAATAGAACAGCAATAATAACAACACTATTCTGTGGATTATCTCTATTCTGAGACTATCCCCGCCATAGCTAACACCAACGAGGAGGGAATTCCAATAGCGAAGAATGGGGTGAATAATAAACGCTTACAGGTGCAGGGGTCTGTTCTTTTTTCCGTATACACTAAAGCAAAGCAGGATGCACTAAATAAAGCAAACACAATCTTCTCTGACATTCATGCACTTTTCTGTCTCTGTCCCGCCCCTTTTGTCCGTGCTTTGGACTGACACGTTCAAGGAGGCACTGTCTGCTCCATCAAGAGTGCACGGTTCAAAGAGTAGGAACTTGGAGCTCCCCTCTCTGTGTCGTACGCTTTCAACTCCCCCTGTCAAAGAGCACCTCTGCCCAGCTACAAAGGCCCAGCAGTTTTCTAGGTGCTAAAGGTTGCACTACAAAGGCGCAGGGGTGCTCCTGATGTGACCAGGCCAAAGACCAGGAGACACATGAAAGCCTATCTCCGAACGAGGGGGACGGGATGACACAGAGCATGATCATTGTTAATTTGAAGAGAGGACTTTGTTTGATAGGTTATACTTTCATGTCAGGAATCTACAAAGCCTTCAGTGGAAAAGCTTTTCAAAGCCCTCAAGAACACTATTAAGTTGCACTGAAATTCTTCCAAATAAAACATATACTTGGTTACATGATGCAATTGGGGCCTTGTGGGCGTGAGGAAGATTGTCATGAGGTATTTTGATGCACTATTGTATGCAAAAATGACAGTTGTTTTGCTAATGGATTTTTTCCCCTGCAGTTCAGGACACACTTCAAATTTGTTTGCTGAGCTTTAGATTTTTACAAAATATAACTTTTGCACTGCCAACATTTTAATTTTTTGCCCAATTATTTATATTAAGTAAATGAACAATAAAATTGCAGTAAAGTTGATAAGGGCACCTAAACTTAAATACATCTGTATCGGAAAGCAAAACTGTAGATGGGAACCAGTTAATCAATTCTTTGTTTTCTTCCTTCTAGTAATTGTGAGAAAATATACCTGAAGACATTTTACTGACAGAATATTTTGTTTCACGATGTTTTGCTTTTCTGAGGTTTGTGAACATAGTGTAAAGAGACCCCGAGAAAGCAATGGTGGATTTGGTATTTTGGATTATGGTGGATTTTGTAATTTTATAAGCTGTGTAAGAAGAATCAGGAGGAAAAAACAATTAGCAAAATTAATTTAAATCAGCTACCTGTTACTATGCAGTTTATGCACAACTATACACCAGCTGTTCTTCACTTGCTTTCTATAATTGATCTGTACTTTTATGATACATGCACTTTACTGAATGCAGAAAAGCATACAGTAACATGTATAGTATGTCAACAAAGCCTTTTGATAATTAATCAAAATAATAAATCATTGCACTGATGTCATCAGTTTAATAACGTATACATGGAAATGAAATACTGCTGACAACAAAGCCATGAATAAATAACTGTAAAGATCTTAGCTGTGACAATTTATCACTCTCAGAAAAAAAAAATCCATTCAATTTGTACTTTTTAAAAGTATTTGAAAATGCCAGTCTCACTTCACTTAAAATATTTTTGCTTCCTCTGAAAAGTTATACGGATGCAAAATTTTTTTTTTTTTTACCAGAATTTAGTTTAACACTTACTTTAACACAGATTGCCATTTTTTTAAACATTAAATTATAATTTAATTATAATTCTTTACTAACTTCTGTCTTTCAAAGAAAACTGTAGAGGGAAAATAGCTTCAGTTTTCAGCTCACCTTCCAGAAGATTGTCATGATATTGCATATACTGTGGAATTAATCTCGAAGATTGTTGTTGTCTTCAGCTAAATCCATACGCCTATTCATTATTTCTAGGAATTGTCTTCTTGGCTGATGTTTTTCCAACACTGTAAATAACAATACCAGTACTGATTGGAGGTTTTCCCATCAATTCAGATCTCTTCTGAATTCTGTTTACTATCTATGATTGTCCTAGATCTGTGTTTAGATTAAATTAAAGGTGGTTCATCTGTCAGGAAAAACTTGAAATGACCTATTTTATGATCAAATGATTTGTTTAAAAACAGTGATAATTCTCTAACACTAAAAACTGTCAGTGCATTTTGGAGATTCAAGATGCTATGACCGTGAGGATATACATCGTCAATGCAAACTCCACCCTCAGGAGCAGGCAAGGTTGTCCAAAGTATAGGTAACATGTGGGACAAAAAGAAATGAGTGTGTATATAAAGTGAAATGAGGTGTAACGTATATCTCTCCCTCTGTCACTCTCTGTTTTCTATGTGGAAAGTGGGGAAGTGAGCCGGGGCCTGTGGACAGCAGCAGTGGCGGCAGAGGCCCCACTCAGGAGTCCCAGGAAACAGACAGACTGTCTGGCGTATCGATGTCCCATTGATTCGGGCTTTGCGTCTGAGAATCACTCTCGCCCTTATCTCCATGCTCGCCACTTAATATTGTTGAGGGGCTCCGATGCCTCTCACCAAGCATCAGTCTCTCTTAGCCACTTCAGAGCAAATGATGGGAAAAGTGCATACACTGGGGTAGGTTCAGTTGCCTGAAGAAAGAAGAAAGAGTGGGCAAAGAGGCAGAAAGAGAGAAACCGTATCGGACGAGAGCATGGAGCTCAGCAGAAATCCATGGGCCTGAAAATCCTGCATAAGAGGGAGGGCCTTTTTAAACTTCCTACATCCGGCTCAGCGTGAAATGAGACCATCACTCGTTGGGTATTCATCACCAGCCTCGAACCACCTTTGTGCACGCACACGTACACACTCGCTCCCACACACACATCCACACATTCCCTCTTTCTCCCAGCTTGCTTTTCATCTGCCGGTCCATGAGATGAGGAGATGCGCTAATTGGTCCTGGGGGAGATTGGCAGGGCAAGGCATTCACGACAAGGCCCTCTCTCTCTCACTCAGACTCACTCTCTCTCCTTCTCCCTCTTTCTCTAGCTGTCTCTCTTTTGTTACACATGGGCATTCTCCCCTGGGACAAACAACAGAGAAGAAAGGACCTCCACTCCACAAGTAGCGAAAGAGAAGAAAGATGGAAAAAACTGACGGAGGGCACGCTCCGCCTTTCCAATTAGTGCCAAGCGTTGGTCGATACTTTCATTTAATTCTCCGAGACTAAGATTATGTCTCGCAAAGACAAGCTTATCTTGCGTCACCTTCACTGATTACAGAAAACTGGACTTGCTTGAAACAGTGGGGTGCTTTAACTTACCTCGTTGTATCTGTTATTTACTTCCCTCTCACTTTGTGTGCGTGTGAGAGGCAGAGAGCGAGAGTGAGAGAGCGAGAGTGAGAGAGAAAGACAGAGATGGAGATGAAAGGAATAGCAGATCACAGACTCTAACCTGGAGCCAGCAGGCTTGTCTTTCGGCCCTTGAGCAGTTTCTGGACCCTGCGCAGCTGCAGGTGGTTCTCATGGCTGCGGGCGTTGTCCTGGATCCGCTGGGCGACCTCAGAGACGGCCCTCACAGCCCCTGCAGCAGCACGACACACAGTACAGCACAGATGAAACGCTTATCCAAACCTCCCTGCAAACACTGGGAACTTGGAGATATGCAGACAAATGTGAATTGTTTCTTCATGGCATCACTGAGATTAGTGAAATCAATACAACAAACTCTTTAAATATTTAGGCAGTGACTCAGTTTTTGTCATTTCAGCTTTGCCACACTGCATTTGTAATTCGAAACAATGGCAAAGACTTTTCAAGTTCACAGGAGAAATACATTAGAGATGCCCAATCAGAATAGGGCAATTTTCACTAGCATGCAATTGGTAATCAGTCAATTTATTGTTTTATTTTGACGAGTTATTTTTGCAGGTTTATGATGTATTTGAGTCCTGCTGCTACACCTAGGCCAAAATGTTATTTCACAATTACATTACTGCAAAATGTTCCTTTACTTCATTTAATATAAAACAGCACCTGTCCAAATGTAAAATGGTAAACGGACACATTAAAGCTCAATTAATTTAATATATATTGAGACTTTGGCTAGTATAAAGATAAAGTAAGGGAAATGTGCTAGGGTGTTTTTTAAAGAGATATTTAAAAAAAATGGACTACACCTTTAAAATTCATGATACATCCTTTAATACACACAGTCCTACCAAAAGTAATTGAAGAACTGGTTGCATGGTTGTTTATTTGCCAGCTGAGTGTCACTGCATTATTACGTTATGCCCAAGAGACGTAACAAAAGGTCTGTACTCGATTCTATATGAGGCACTTGCTGTTGTCTCTCCACACAAAGACCAAAGAAGTGTCAATGCCAGTAAAGCAGGCCATCATCCCACTGAAAAAATAGAATAAACTAGAGATTCCACTGCACTCGAAAAAAACCCAGTGCCCATATATTTCACGGATACTTGAATCATCGTAAGTGTCAAAACCAACCTGTTACATTGTTAAGAAACAAGAACACATTGGTGAGGTTAATAGCAAACTGCCTGTTGTATCATGGACCTATACAGTCATAGATGAATCAACAAGAAATCCAAACATGAACTGAAAACTTGTATGTATCAAAATCTCTGCAGACACATATGTAGAGAAATGTAAAGACAACAGCAAAGAAAAGAGTACACAGTGCTTTTTAACAAAAACACCAATTATAAGCCTCCAGAAAAAGACAAGGTTACAGTTTGGTAAAAAAAGAGCATAAAATAGCCCATAGAAAGTCTAATAGACAAAAGCTGTTCTGCTCGTGACGCACAGCATATGATAGTTTCATATCTTAACCACCGAGGGCAATCACAGGACACAATCCAGAAGCGTGCAAAAGTTACCACTCAGATCCAGTCCAATACCTCAAAAGACTGAGCTTTCTGTACAGCAGCATATCGCATTTCACTTACTAAAGCCAAATCTCTCAAAACAAGCAGAAAGTGTGGCAGGGCATCGCCAGGGAAAAAATCCTCCATCTGGTGATGTTTATGGGTCTGAGACTTCAGGCGGATCTTCATTACAAAGGAATTACAGCCCAAAACCTAAACTTATTTTGTCCAATTACTTTTGCTCTCCTTATCTGTAATCTAAATGCCTGCTTTATTACAAAGAGAGCAAAATCAGGCCAGTTTAATTATACTCATTGCAGCAGAGTGAGCAAAATATCACATAAATCCAATTAATTTGATTTAATTTGAACAGTATCATGGTTCTGTTTCTTTGTTCAAACTTATCAAATCTAAAAACAAGCAAAAGACATATCTTAATTAATTAAAAATTTAATTACAATAATCATAATATTGTGAGCATTATATTTTCGATAACACATGACAATTACAAACTATACAGACCCAAAACTGCATATGGGGGAAAAAAAACATGAATGTTAAACTAAACTATAAGCAACATGCTGTAAAAATAGATAAACAGTATGGTTGTGTACTAAATAACACCATACTATCTAATTAGTGCACTATGTAGGTTCAGATACAGGCACCTGTGCACAGACAGTATGTATGTCTAAGAAAGAGCCATTAGCGATTGAACCGCATGTGCAAAGTCCTATATATGGATTCAGAAGCTCCCAATTTTATTACTTTACCTAGCACACTACAGAGAAAGTAGGGAGACATTTTGGATTGAAAGAGCACCTAGACAAAAGTATTATTGTTTTGTTGCTTAAAGGGGACATATTATGCAAAACTCACTTTTTGCTTCCTTTTGAATATCTATCTGGGTCTCTAGTGCTCCTATAAACACTCCATCAAATGAAAGATTTTAGTGTCAGGAATCATATGCTTCTATGAGCCGTTTGGGCGGCTGCCTTATTCTGATGTCAGGCTAAGGAAAATTTGCATAGAACCACCCCTTACCTGTTGAGTCCCCACCCACTATATTAGTTGAAGTGCTATGGTTACAGTCAAAGGCAAGTCACACATGAATTGTTCATCTTGCTCTGGGTCCGACTCTGGGTTGAACATCTAGGACTGGATAGCACTGTTTTATAAAAAGAGGTATAATAATAGAGGGGAGAAAGCCATTACTGAATTGATGTCGGTATCGACAGATATTTGAGGCCGCAGGATCATCATCATTATCGAACACGAAAAAGTCGTATGGTGCCACCTTCACTAGAAACTATGAACTTAATATGTTGCTTTTAAGTTGCACAAAGAGTTTAAACGAAGACCCTGCCTGTGTCATCTACTTGCAAATTTTGTGTGGACCATATAATTGGGCATAACCCTCGCAGGTCTGTTTGAGGAACCCATCAAGCCATCATGTTTGATTTTACCATCAACCCCCTAGAGACAGATGACCCAGAAAGAGTGAATTAACACATTCAGACTCTACTGATTGAACTGGATCTGCCGCGGTGGGGTGTGTACATATTTTTGTGCCTCCTTTAATTAGGGGTAGAGCACACACCCTGCTACAGAGCGTTACTCTAGCCTTCAAAGGAAAAGGCTTTGGACGGGACAAAGAATGCTCTGCTAAATGATATCAGAATCAATTAATTTCCCAAAGATTACAGAACATATATTACAATATACCACCAGTTGTTGATGTTGATGTATGGTTAATTATTTCAGCATGTTCTGTTCTGTAGTTGAGATGAAAAACAAAATAAAAAGAGTATTTTGTTGCAAAATAGTTTGATGTAGAGAAATGTACAAATTCAGATTTCTTCACATAGGTGGTGACAGAAACTAGAAATCTGATTAAAAATGGGTCATTTGTACATCACTACAAAAAAAGCTTTAGGCCAAAATCTTCACTCAAAATGATGTAAAATAAGTTCTCAGTACAGACAGGTGTTCAACTCTGAGTGGCCTTAAAAACTTCTGTGTCTAGTTCGCCACCACACTGAGCAATACTGACTTGTTTCTCTAGAACACAGCATTTCACAACAAACCCCTCTGAATGACCGTGTTTACTTCTTAATGATTTTATTCAATTGAATTATGCAGAAATTTGGAAAATCAGATGTATTAGTACATTGAGCAAGCTAAGACAGTTGAAAACAACAACAAATAGATGAATACAGACTTTAAACTCCAGTCTTTGGTCTGCTTGTAGAGACAGTCACAGCTCCGAATATGTTGCCTGGGGTGGCTTCTCCATAATAAAATATCACTGCCTAATTGGGCCACTTATCTTCAGAAGAATTACACCAGAAACCAAAGACGGCGTCTGTTTGTGGCCTTCGGAACACCTCCTTAGCCCCCTCGCTTTTAAGAAAACCCGCTCTGTAATTGTGTTTCAACAGAGCCTTGCCTGACGCATTAATAATACAAACCATCTCATTTCACATTCCACAGACACATTCACCCAATCTTTTTTCTCTTAATATTATCCATCGAGTTTGTTTAAATAGAACTCGGTCGTAGCAGCTCGAGTGTTAACTTTTTTTTAATTAACCTTTGACAGCACTGGAATGGTTGGAGGTGGGGGGGGGTGTGGAGGGGTGGTGTTGGCTAGAATGGCAGTTGGCTGAGAGGCACGCTCTGAAAAAGTGCTTCAAATATGATAGACGGAGAGTGTGAAGTGTAGCAATTACCACAATTAAAGCCAAGCCATTCCACGCTGAACACTGTGAGGGAGGGGAGGGGGGAAAAAAGAAATAAATAAAAACCTCCACAACAAGGGGAACGGGAAAACAACAAAGCCTACTGTGAATCTCACAGCTAGTTTGCTTAATCAGATACAGTATGATTTGTCTGGGGTTGTTTTTAAATAATTCCCTTTACAATGTGCTCAGGATGGGGCGTAGAAACTTAAGGAAGGCGAGGGAGCTGAAAAAAGCGGCTCTAATGAGAAGAGGAAGAGTTGGTGGAGGGGCAAATTTAGATATGTACCTTCATCTTAGAATCAGGGGCTGTTTTAATTTGTAAGCAAAAGCAGCACGCAACCAATGAGATTTTAATTGATACACATAAATAATTCCTTGTGTACACTGCTGCTTAAGTTGGATTTGCTGTTTATTTGACGATAGAAATTAGTCATTATCGGGGCTTCTGTTGATGTTGGAGATGTTATTTATTTATATTTCCACACGCTTGATATCCTCTGATCTGGTCCCAATTAATTATGTCAAAATCCACACAGGG
This sequence comes from Hemigrammopetersius urotaenia, assembly GCA_037974485.1. NCBI lineage: Eukaryota > Metazoa > Chordata > Actinopteri > Characiformes > Alestidae > Hemigrammopetersius > Hemigrammopetersius urotaenia. The sequence continues at coordinate 20,348,876 of JBBPDC010000129.1, forward strand.
AATTTAGACTCACGTTAAGCTTTGCCGTACTTTCATCCTCGGCGAGCGGAGCAGTGCTGTGACAATAATCACAAATGAACGATGAAAGGAAAGCCCAAAGTTGCTCTGTTTGTCACCCTAACAAAGACAAGGGAAGCTCTTTTCCATTGCCAGCTCAAAAAAACTTCTTCAGAGGCAGATTTGTTTTGCCACCACACGCACCACTTTTGGCACCTTTTTTTCCCTCCGATGGGCCAAGGTATTCTTGCTTACCGGCGCAAAAGCACCCCGAGATCACAGAAACACTGAGTGATCTTTTGAGGTTTCAATAAACCTGACAAACTAGAATGGAAGGCAAAATTTGACATGCATAACAAGTGTGGCTTTGGGTGAGTGTGAATCTGCTGCTTGATACAGATCTTGACAATAAATAGAGAATAAAAAAATGTTTTAGAATTCTAGCCCGGCTGAACCCATCAACAATTTTGTCACCGAGCGTTAACAGGATAAAGGAGCGTTTGTTGAGCTGTGAGACGGCAGAAGCTCTTACTTGAAAGCTGTTGGAACTCTGGGTTGTCTGGACTGGTGTTCTCTGTCAAGTCCCTCAAGAAATGCTTGTACCTAGGGGAAAAAAATCCACAAATAAACAAGCTAAAACAATGGCTTATTGCAACATGTCTAAAAATACATCCTTAAAAAAAAGAACAGAGATGTAAAGTCAGGGTGAAGAGATCGGACAGGCGCCATCAGCTCAGGATGAGATTATCCGCACCAAGGGGTCGCCGGGTCACAAACAGATAGTTTTCTTCTTTTTGGTGAAGAATAAAGAGATATTCAATTAAAGCTTGCTAGTCAATACACAGCACAGAAACACTGCTACGCTCATCCACAGAACAGAGACCTATTTTATGCCGTCGTATGGCTACAGCTGACAGGGAGGGAGAAAAACAATAGGAAAGAAATGAGAGAAAAGTCAGAAAGAGAGAGTGGAAGGAGGGGAATATATTTCCTGTCGTCCACTGCACATAAACAAGAGAATGAATGTGATGGGGCCAAGCACCACAGATTCAGGATAAAAATTAAATATTGATTATTGTGCTGTCCAACGGAAAAAGAAAGGTTATTAATGGCCGTCCAAATCAGGGGCCCTATTAAGGAAATGACCCCCATCACAATGTGAGGCCAAATTGAGAGGGAGAGAAATTTGGGGGCTATTCATTTCACTGTTCCAAAGCCACAGATAAAGACGGAGTGAACCTTAATACCGGAGATTATAGCTCACTTAAACAGAACTCCAACATCTGAAGACATCAAAGGCCTCTCTCGAATGAGACGGCACTCAGAAAAGTTGGGTGCTGTGCTAATGTCAGCGCTGACTGTTTGATTCTCCATCCGCGTTGGAACTTTGATTTTCAAGACAATTCAACTTAATAGAAATGGATCTTCAGCGATGCAAATGTGCATTCTTCTACAGAAGGCTTGTAGAACTCAGACAGAATAAAACCTCCCTGAACATTCAAGTAATTTTTAAAAAATTATTTATCAAAAAAAGAAAGAAAGAAACAAAAGTCAAGGGTGTGGCATTGATTTGGTACCAGTAGATAATGTATGTGCTTAAATGCACTCTACCCTCTGGAGCCTCTCTCTTTTGGTGATTCTCACTGCTTAATTCCCTCAGGGCTTAAAAGTTAAGCTTAAAATCTCTGGTTCTGCGAAAGAGATGCTGCAAAACAGGTTCTTTTCTAATTGGAAGAGGGTGATGAGAGAGGAATGACGTAGCCCACTGCTCCCCGCGGCCATGTCGAAGTAATGTAAACAACGGTGGCAGCCGCCACGACGCTGTGTCACCCGTCAACCCATGACGAGCAGAGGGGGTTGAAATGGAAAGGAGGGAGAGAGAAGCACACTTTAAACTCTGCTTCTGAGGAGCGGTTTTAGGGGGCTGAGACTTCAAGGCCTTAAAAAGAGAGAGAGGGGGAGAGAGAGACCGAGCAAGCAAGGGAGAGACTGTACAATAAGCCCTTCAAAACTCTCTCTCCTTCGCAAGGAATGAAGTTGATATAGGCAGAGAGTATACGGTTTCCTGCTCAAGCTAAGGGTGCATGTGTATTTATTCACAACAGCGACTGAAGGGTATCAGTGCAAAGCTTTCCACTTAAAAAGCCAGAGAAGCAAAATCCCAGACTGTGCACTCATTTATTGGGGTATTAATTTATGATTACGAACTCTGAACATTTGCTTCCCACAGACAGATCTGCCGAACCCCACCTGAATTCCTGTGCACCGCTACTAGAACCTGAAAAACAGATTTCTTTTATGACTTAGGAAAAAAAAAAAAAAACCAGATGCGAGTGACATCTGTTAAGAAGTAGTAAACTCACAAATGAGATGAACCACAGTAACTACCTGCAGAGAAATCTCCAATCAGTAACACATGAAGCGCTATACATTCTGGCTGTTGGGACAAGAGATACCCAAGTTGACCATCTAAATCTTTTCTGGGGAAAATCCTTCTGGGCCAGATGTATTAAATTGGCCTAAGGTGGCTGGGAACCACTAAGTCTTGGTTCCTCTCAAAGTTTTTTCCTCCAGCTCTGAGGCAGTTTTTCACTGTTGGCTCTGGTTTGCTCACTGGGTGTAAAGTTGTACCCTGACAACATCTGTTGTGAAAGGCACTATACATATACATTTGATTAAAATCCTATTTAACTGTAATTGTGTGGTCTGGGATCTGTGTCAATAGAGTTGCATGCTTAATGCATTTATGGCACTTAGCAGAAGCTTTTTTCCAAATCGATTTTCATTCCCTAACTACAGGGGACAGTCTCCTTGGAGCAACTTAGGGTTAAGGTTATTGCTCAGGGACCCAGTGGTGGGGTGCTGAAGGTAGGATTCGAACCCATGACCTCTTGGTCCAGTTGGCAAGTATCCTACCCACTGAGCTACCTCCACCCCACATGAGTGTTGTCAGCTGATAGACCTGATAAACTTTGGGCAGTTAAATGACAAAGTTAACAAAGACAGAGGGTACCAGATTAAACAGAAATTACCAGCCAAAGTGAAGTCAGATCCATCTTTGTGACTGCAAGTGTGTGGCGCTTCACCTAATTATATTATAGACTTGTAGGCTAATTCGAGAAGGTTTATAGGCATTTTCAGAGGTTAGCTAATGTCAAGTATAAAAATACTGATGGACTTTCGAAGAAATTTGAACAGGACTAAAATGTTCATAGCTTTACTTTAGATGGATATATGACATGCAATAACAGGCTAAAGTGAGTCTAAACTAGGATCTACTTCAGGCAAGTTAGCACTGAAAATATGTAATTTAAGAGATAATCCTAATATAAAATTTAACCAGAACTTTTCCTTCGGCAATATTTCATTAAAACATGAAAATCCTGCCAAAAACCTTTTTTACTAGTTATATGAAACGATAGCTTTGGTTTTCAGCTTCAGGGACTTTAGTCAGACAGGAAACAATCATACAACTGCATCAGATCCAACAGACAGACAACTAACATAGGCTTGGTGTTAAGTTTTGCCCTGCTTTTTATAGTGAAACTAAGTGTAGATTCACAATGTTTTATCACAAACAACACTATGGCAAAAAGTTCAAAAGAATTTATCGCTGCATGAAGATCAAAATCTGTATCTTGAATAATGCTTACACCTTAACATTTGTTTTTCTTTTTTTATCAAAATGAAGGTAAATTATATGAATATAATAATAAACTAGCTTTTTAAATTAAGTTTTGAAAATAATGAAACTGTTTGCCAAATTTTAGCATTGAAGTATAGTAAATTTCAATACTCTAAAATGATCAGCCACAGTCTACAGCTACAGTGGTAACATCACAGACATTATGAGCAATGGCCATATAAATGCACATTTTGTCGCCTGACATACATACACACACATGCTGCCCAGTAAGAAAGAAAAGAGCAGAGTGTGAAGATTCCAGGTATATTCTAAACACACAGAAAAGTTAATAGGGATTTGACGTGCGATCTGAGGTACACCCATACAAGCAGTGGTCGGACTTTATGACCTAGGCAAAGACTGCCTTTTCCTCATATTGCTGAAAAGCCAATATGGGATCTGACATACTGTGACAGTGAGCTGTGGTCCAGTAGAGAGGAGGACAGGAGGTCATGCGCCAGGAGAAGACCTCTGCTGCCACCTGAAAAGTAGTTTTGCTAAGCGGTCACTATCTTAATCTATCCATTCAGGGGGGCGCTGTGACCTTGAAGTGCATTGACAACTGACATTGATTTCCGCTGCAAGTGTCTGTCTCTTTCTCTATTCTCTCTCTTTCGCTCTTTCTCTCTCTCCTTCAGACGGAGACAGGGGCAGTCCTCCATTTGCAGTCTGAAATGGCCTCAGCAGACACACAGGTGCCAGGGTGGCTTTTAAAGAGACATGCAAAAACGTCACAGCCTGTGGACCTTACACCGACTATGGCAGCAGATCTGGAATGGAAAGAGTGGCGCTCTCTGGTTAATACAAGTATAGGCTTGAGAAAAGTAGGTACAGGTTATCAGATGCCTTTTTCTTGAAGCACACTCTGAGTCATGGAACATTCTTCATGGCATGATCCCTTTACAGTAGATTATTAAGCAGACAGAACACAGAACAAAGCCTTCTGCAGGCCTACAAACAGTCTAAATGAACCTTAACAGAACAGGCAAGTCTTACTGAATGCAACGGGGGAGGGAAGGGGTGAAGAGGGAGAAATGCTGTATTACTCATTAGGAATCAAAGGAAAACCAAACAAGACCCAATTAAGCCGCCGTCTATTAAGAGGCACTTAAAAAAGAGAAATAATCTCACTTCTTTTTCTTCTTGTCTCATGTTGTAGTAACAAACACATTACAGGCATTATCAGCCACGAATGCCCTTATTAGGGTTTTGGGGGGGTGGGGGGGTGGGGGGGGGCAGAAGAAATCTAATTAAAGAAGCAGCGTAACAAAAAAGAGAGAGGCCTAATGAGCATTATTAAAGCACATTCCAAATAATGTAGATGGAACTTGCTCGTTTAGCCACCCTGTCCCACTCATTACCACCAAAGCAAAGAGAAGATAACGAGACAATAACATAATCTGAGCCATATTTATAACAGTTCAGATATTCTAATGAAGAAGCACGCCGTGTTAGAAAGCACGGCTGGCCTAGTTACCACCGCAGACGCCCCGCCACACTAATGCCTTTGTAATATGCAGATGAAATGAGCTTCATGTTTTTATTCCCCCTCATCTTCATCTCTCCCCCGCCTGCCCCCAGCAGACGTGGGTCATTCTGTACTTACACACACGTCAGTGCAGAAGAAGAGAGAGGAAATATCTGTCTAATTATTTTCCTTTAAATACGTGCATTAAGGATTAAAATTCCTAATTAAGAGACAACAGAAACTGTCAGGCTCCTGCATGGGTTATTGAGCACGTCATAGGCAGTTGCATAATTACTCCATTTTAATAGCTTGCCGAGTATGAGCAATACTCTTTGAGGCAGTGAAAGGCAGTGCAAGCTTTGCGACTGCACTTGCCGAACTACAGCAATTAAATGGGAATCGGAACAGAAAACAGAATATGCATTGTCCGACTTAAAATGGACAGTTTGTATGTTCTTTGGGATGGGAAGCATGTGGCCTAGTTCAGTTGTTTCAGTCCACTTTGGCTGGCCTCTGTAACCTTTTATTAAAAAAAAAAAAGAAAAAAGAAAAAAAAAAAGAACTTTGTAAAGGCACTTGTAGTAGAATGTTCTATAAGTATATACAAGTGATGTAGGATGATACTGCAATTATATCATAATTGGCAGGGATGATCATCATCAGACAGATTTACATTTGACTGATATTCTAAATCGATAGCTGATGAAGTGCTCATGTACTTCTGAAGAGGTATTAATGTACCTTAGAAGAGCATTAATGTACCTTAGAAGAGTAGAGTGTTTCAGTGACACTGAGCTACTGTGCTATAATATCTGCATTTTATTATAATGATTATGTATCTGCTTCTAAATTTATATACTTTGCCATTGACATCTATGTACAGTAACCCCCCCAGTTTTACGTGGATCAGGAGTTGCGGATTCAGCCACAGGTGGATTTTTTAAAAGATCCAAACTGTAAAAGAACCAAAATTTTCGCAGAAATCAACACAATAACACGGAAACTGTTATTAGTTATTATGTGACAGTTGTATAGATGCTCTGACTGCAGTATCTTAGTTAAATAGTTGACATGGATTTAAGCTGTT
>JBBPDC010000129.1:20366260-20381793 GCA_037974485.1 Hemigrammopetersius urotaenia
TTGTAAAGCTGCTTTGTGACAATGACCATTGTTAAAAGCGCTATATAAATAAAATTGAATTGAATTGAATTAAATTGAGTCAAAGATTAAGCTAAATCCACATGTGGGAAACTAGCACTAAATGTAGTTAAACTGTTAGATCCACCTAACAATTGAACAACATTTATTGCTTGCTCCATTAACAATGTCTATTGACAATTTTAGTGTCAATGGACTACTCTTGAGTCAAATATGGGTTTGGGAAACCATCCCCCGGGACGTCTGTCTATTCGAACATTTTATTTATTCACTAAGTATGTTAATCCCACTAAGCAAATACTTGGCACACTTAATTAGCTGATACAGGTACTCTCTCAAATGTCATCCAAAATGCATACAAAGCTACTAGCTGGAATCCCTGGCAAAGATAAATTAAAAAGGTCAAACAAATTGCATTGTGTTGTTAAATATATTACTGTAAATATGGAAGTAATCCAGATTCTAATAGGAGCAAATTTAGTCTAAGTAAACAAAACCAAATACTTGTCTTGAATATGGTCTAGCTCCCACTGAAAACATGAACATTAGTCCAAACTAATTTTGCAATATACGTACGTGTGTGATGTGTGTATATAAACAGCATGATTGTTCAGAAACAAACACCGTCAGTGCAAGAGTATCTACTTTGGCTACAAATCCAGATTTAGAACAATGGACAGAACAACAGAAGAAGAAGACCACATTATTTAAGGTAGTAGAAACAAACAGAAGTGCTTATTGTTGTGGTTTGTTCAGTCTACTGCCCAATCACTACACTGCCTCCACTGGTTACCGGTACAGCATGTTGAGGACATATGCAACCTGCTCTTCAAACCAATGCAGGGTAACTGGATTGTCTTGTGCATGCAAACTTGTAGTTAAAATGTAAGTATATACAGGTAGTAAAGGCATGAGAAAAAGTATGTGGTTAATCACCTCAATCTCACTGAAACTAAGACTGAAATCTAAGCTTTAACTGGAATCAATTTCGCCTAAGAAAAGAAAAACATACTTTAATTCATTGTGGTTCATTGAATATAAGAATTTAAAATGAACAAAAATATCAAAAGTGACCAACCTGTCGTACAACTTCAATCCAGACTGGACCATGTTGCATAAGCAAGCACATCTAAAAAGCATACGCAAGCACATCTAAAAAGACTACCCAATAACAGAGGGTTAGGAGTATTGGAGCACTCTATTCATTTTAATCAGTCAACCACTACTGTCTGTTCAGGGATCTAAATTAAGAGGCTGCCATTATGGCTCACCCGCCGATTCAATAACCGATTCTAATGATGATATATGGTAACTGAGTACCAATTTATCCAATACATCAGGCTCTGAAATTCAGCCCTCCATCTTCATTCAGCCTCTGCAGCCTGAGCGGCCCGTCAGTCTGGCATTGATGGGAGCCTCAGGGACCCCCAGTGATTCATTATTCAGACTGTAAATATAATTCTCAATCAACAAGGCCAGGATGAAGCCCTCACAGGCTGTCATTCTCTCCTCTCTGCCTGTTGTTTAGAAGGCTGGAAATGTACACAGTCAGTGCGCAGCCCCGCACCGTCCAATCACGTTAGATCTCGAGCCAATTTGGGCTGGGGGATGATGAAATACTGTTACTGGGTTGCTGCTGTTAAAAAACGCCTGTCCAAACGTGTAACACAAATGCACAGACATTGATCATGTTGTAAATATCAAATGCCGGTCAGGACTCCAACAGTGGTAATCTCACTGTTGCAGCCCCAAAGGCCTTAATAAAGTTTCTCTTTAAACTAAATAAAATAAAATAAAGAAATAAATGAAACGCCAAAAAAACAAACACAACCTGGAGGCTTGTTTGTTCTCCGGCTATTGGACATTAGGAGAGGGATTTGGCTGCTTGTGTGTTGCTTTCAGATGTGCTAAACCTTCAGTAAATCAAAAATGCAAGATGTTCCAAAAGAGCTCCATGCCTTCGAATAGCCTGTACCGCACACTACGAGAAAATCCACCCTTAACGGGAGAAGGATTCTTGACACTTGTTGAGTTAATTTGCTGTTCGTTTGTTCTACCCACACTGGAAGATCAATGCCGAGACTGGACTTCAAGCTTTTTCCCCCTCTGTTGTTATTTCATCTTTGCCTGTTCATTTCTTTCTAACCTCGTCTATTGGTTTGTGTCGGCTCTCATGAAGCAAAGCTCCCATGAGCAGGAAATCTAGAAGGTCTGCAAGAGTCACAATCAGGCTTCATAAATTAGTACTGAGAGCTCCCCATCCCATTAAAACAGCAAGCCTTGTACCAAACAAGCTGTTTTCAGAAGCCTAGCAACAGGAGGCAATAAATTAAAAAAAAGAACAGGAAAGGATCAGCACATCCATTATAATTGCACAGGCTTCTATTTAAGAAATCAGCATTTATACAAACTTTCTCTAATCAGTGTGCGAAGCTCAGAAGAGACGAGTGCCCGTTATTATGAGGGAGGAAGGTGGCGATAGCAGGAATGGTAGATGAGAGCGATCCTCTTAGGAGAAAGTGCAGCCATAAGCCTAAATGCAGGACCCTCATTGATTCCTGATCCGACTTGAGAGAATAACAAGATAAGAACCACCAGGCAATCACCAAGTTCTCAAAGTTCATTCTTATGTCAGACCCCAATTAATACCCCCAACCCTCTCGTCCTCTTTAAGTGGTATCATATATACCACCATGCCCTCCCCAGAGCAGCAATATCCAGTTAATTATTGAAAGGATACTTACTGGTTTACTAAATGAATGGATTTAATTGAACTGAAGATGCTCTCTCTAATGTCCTGCCTCAGGGTTCCTTTGGCCTTCAGAATCTCCACAAAGTACTAGAGAAGAGAGAGGGGGATGGAAGGAGGAGAAAATTAAATCTTTCCACTCGTTCATAACTCTTCATCTTGCTGAGTGTCACCTTACACACAACACGCCCCTGAGACACGGAGGAAGGCATTTTTACATCAGTGGCATCTCTATTACTTTTAACAGGTTAGGCGCACAGCTAATTCAACGCGACCTGAGGGCAGAAGAAAACATGAAGGAGAATATGCAGATTCTTGTGAAAAAAAAGCATGTGGGTTTTAATAATCAGCCACTTAACTAACATAGCATATTGCAGAACAATACGAATGAAAGCGGTGGTTCACAGTGTAGGCTCTCGGAGTTCAAATGCTGATCATTATGAAGCATCTTGTTTCTATGTGCGTGGGTGAGCCTCAGCCAGACAGCGGCAGCATGCAGTGTTAGGCCACACAATGTGACTCCATACAGACCAGCTGCAGTGCTTTTAGGTCATTCAGTAATAAAATGAGCTGAGCAAATTGAATGTGCTTAAGGCCTTCAGTGAGTTATAAAGCACAGAATGAAAATGTGTGACGCTGGCAAGGACTGTTCGATAATAAAATGGAAACTTTTAGTTTGAGACAGAAGCATCACAATTAGAAGGGTAAGAAAGCACCATGAAATATTTCATAGTGAACACACAGAAGAACACAGAATCTTTACACTTTATATCCCGACAGAAATGTAGAACTAGTAAGTAATTACTGTATATATATTTAAATGATTTTATATAGGGATGCAAAGATTATTTTAATTCTTATAGTCAATGATTTTTTGTGACTTCTTTTCAACCAAACTGGCCCATTTTTGGTTGCTATGTTTATTTTAGACTTTCTGTTTTAACCTGAAGCTTTGTGTAGGCTAAAGTAACACATGAAACACAAACAAATCAAAATACAACACACATTATTTATGTCATTGAAAGTATGAAGCAGCTGGCTAATAAGCATAATAACTCATGCATACATGTAATTATGCCAAGACATTGGCATGTGTAGCAAATGCACACAACTACAGTGCAAGTGCACTGACCTGACTTACGTTATGCATGGCAGAAAAATGGAACACAATAAAATGGCTAATATGTCCATCAAAAACCAACAGCCTTCGTTCTTGGAAAACTCAGACTACTATGAGATTCAAATGGCAGATTTCAAATACAATTCGTTCACAAAGTCTTAAATAATACAGTCATTGAGCTGTAAGCAGATTGTGATTATTGAAATTGGTCTCTTTTCACATAAAAGCATGTGTTATAATCTACTGTCTTCAGGTTTGGATGTTAAAGATCACGTTTTCAGTGTATGCTTAAACAAAAGTTAGTGATTGACAGGTTTTTAGCTCAGCTGTCACTGTTAAGGCTCACATGATGGGATGAAACTAATAAACACCTAGAAACAAGCAATTGTCCACATATTATCAGTCTATTCATTATAAAAAGTTACATTTAAATTGTCGCTGTCGGTAGCTCCGAAAAGTTGTGTTACAAGGGAAGGGAAATAATGTTAATGGAACAGTTTTATTTTAATTTTAGTTTGGATGATTTTCATTGATCCAGTAAAATCATTCAGTATATAGAAAAAAACACCAGATTTTCATTCTCTGCATTCTCATCAGTTCAGATAAATCAGCACAACCTTTTCATCAGTCCAACCATTTATCTATCAGTCCCTAGTTCATTGTGCAGAGTTCTGTGATCTGCGCTGCTCTAAACACAGTGGAAAAATAAGAAGCAGAAGTAATTTTGCATGATTTGTGAAGAACCATACTGAAACTCACGGTAGTGATCAGATCCAGATGTTCGCAATACTTCTGTTCACTCTGGACCAGTTCTTGGCCCGTGCGCTTCCTCTTTCGCTCCCAGCGTTCCCGCTGGTCATGGATATTGCGTGCGCCTACTGGCATGCATGGGCTCGGGGCAAAACTCATGACTGACCTGGTGAAGGTGCTGTCTCATAAAAACGGTATCTAATTCACAGAAAACAAAGCAATAGTTATAATTCAGTTCATAAACCTTTTTAGCAAGATGAATATCAATGAATATCAAATGTGTCAAATGTTTCTCAATCAAATGCTTCCTATAACAGGAGATCAATCCATCAAAGCCCCAATTTTGCAGTATTGCTTTAATTCAACCACACTGGGCGGCTTTTGAGCAGGTACTCGCCATACAGATTCTTCTCCAGCATCTCAGTAGGGTTCAATTCAGGACTTTGACTAGGTCATTTGAAGTTTCATTATAAATGGGAAGGTGTGCAGGCCCTATCACAGCAAAATATTCCCGGCATTACACTACCACTGCCATGTTTGACAACTGATGTTATGTTCTTATTATGGAATACTTTGAGAGCTTTACACCAGAGACTTCTAAAAAGTTTCACTTTTGACTCAACAGTCCACAGAAATTAATTTCAAAAGGCTTAGGGGTCATCAAGGTGTTTTCTGGCAAATGTGAGGCTGTTCCTGTAGTTCCTGTAGTTTTGTCCAGTGTTTTCTGATGGTTGAATCACTGCTGCAGATCATATCTAAGATGACCAAGGCCTTCAGCTCCTTTGGACGAATCCTTTTACAACACTTTTATAACACCTGAATGGTTCTATTAATGACTGGACTGAACAGAGCTGGCAGTGATCTAACCTGAGTATGTCTAGTCTAAGTGCCCCCACTTATTAACTGAATTTTGTTCATAGGTTGATGTTAAATGTAAGGTATTTTTGGTTATGCTCTTACATCTACTGGCATTTAAAAGACTAAGGGACAGAAACTGCTTAACACTGAGGTAAGAGAGCACTAAGAGCCTGTTCAGTAAGAGAGAGGGAGACAGAGAAAGACAGAGAGAGAGAAAAAAAAACGACCACTCACTCTGCCCCATCCATCTCTTCTCCACTTTTGCCCTAAACTCAGATTTCCTTCCCCCTTTATCTATCCATACTGTTGCTGTTTAAACCAATAGCTCTCAGTTCTGAACAATTAAAAGTAAATACCTGTTTGGAAAGTCACAAAAACCAAAACACTACTTAACAGTACGGTGCAGTGTGGTTTGAACTCTTGTATAATGTGTTTTTCTCGTGTGTGTGTGTGTGATGAATATTTAATAAGTCGGAACATTTGGATCAGATCACTAAGAAGATTTGTCTCTTTTGGCTCTTAAACGCATAGACAGAGAGGGAGACACCACATTCCTGGTGTTCCCAGTTCACGCGATACGACGCATTGGTCAAAGCGGCATGTAAAGTTATACAGGTAGACGAGGTTTTCTAATGAATACACAATAAGACTCTGTGACAAAAAATACAAAAACATTTTGTCGTCTGTGGTCAGTCTAGTAATATTCTATGTCTGTGCCCAAATTTAGACAAAGGATCGACTCGTTCACGACCAATAGCAGTGTTTACAGCCTGTGCTACCCACTGTAGAGCATACACGAGCAACATAGTTTTATATCACATAGTTTATATCACATTTGACAGAGATTATAGCTCCTAAAAAGGTTTATTATTTTGTCTGGAGCCCTGTACTGTGGAAAAGCCAGGATTCATAAAAGCCAGGATTCATTAACATGCTCAATAGTTTCAACACGTGCATTTTCTTTGGTATGCGCGGTCATTTTCATTGGCATAAGCAGTTAAATACAGTAATCCATTTAATTTACAGTAATACAAATACAGGGTTTTAAGAAGAATAAAACAAAAAACATGAAAACACTCAAGGCACTCGCACTCCAAGTGGGAAATTCTGGGTAGCAGCCAACCAAAAGTAAATAGCGTACTCAGGTTGTCTACTTTCAGTATAGCAGGGGATGCGTCACAGGGCAGCAGTCAGTCAGCAGCAAGGAGATAAAAGGCATGTAACAAAATTATTAAATTATATTATAATTTAGCACAAATATACGAATATTTAAATATAGCCATGAAAAAAGCTGAGGTCTCAGCCTTGTCTGCCACGCCCTCTCATCCTCGTGCAGGGTTTATGCAACTTAGCACGAGGATGAGGGGGCGTGGCGAACAAGGCCCGGACATCACAAAAGCAAAAAAAATTTGGAGGATATCTTCCTTTTGCGCACATTTGCGGGGGTTCCATGAAAAATTATTAGTTTAGTTCTCAGAAAAATTCTGAAATCACGACTGCTGATCTGCATAAATATACTTATTTTATGTAAAAATGTTTGTTTATTTTCTAGTTATTATTAGCAATGTGTGTGTATCTCAAGCAAGCTGGCTGTGTATGTGTGTATACAAATTGCTAATAGTAATTACTAGAAAAAAAATATTTTCACATAAAGTTGAGTACATCAACACCTACATTAAGTACATCAACACCTACAAAAACAAGTTTACAACAGACTAAATTGCCCTACAGAATTTACGATAAACAACTATATGTAGGCCATAAGCTCAGCCTGAGCCTCCAATTAAGGCAAACAACCACACACACACACGCCCTAACACTACAGCACTCTCTTGATCTATGACCCAGTGTTCGCTTGTTCTCACTCTACCCCTGGTAAGCACAGTTCTTCAATCTCTCTCGCTACCCTGCCTGCAGCATGGTCCCCCAGCTCTAGGGTGTCCTCCCTGCACTGCCTCATTAGTGTCAGCTCTAATGGAGCATCAGGGCCGGAGAGAGGGACGAGACCACCACTTTAACAGCAATTAACCCTTGTGCTGTCCCCGGGGAGGCTGGCGTCAGCTGCTCTCTAACACACTGTAAACAAGCCACCTCGATCAGTGCCACCAAAGCAGGGGGAGGCTTACTCTCTTCTCTTAAGAGCCACACAAAGTGACTGCCAGCAAAGCACCTGTTAACAGTTTATGCCGGCAGTTTGACTGACGGAAAAAGTGGATTAACAGCGTGGAATAACAATCTGTTGTTTATCCACATTTAGTGGCCACTAGCTTGCGTGAGCAGTGTCAGTCACCCCACTGTCTGGACATACGCACGTTGGTGAAACAGCACAAATAACGGAGCTAAAAGCCTGAAGTGATAAGTACACCATGTAGCCCTGGCCTTATGTATGTTTAGAAACACCAAACTACTGTTTTACGGGCAACTTACTGTAAATTGCATCATTCCCTCTTGCACTCATAATCATCCAATTTTGAGAGATATAGCAGCATTTTTGGCCCAGTGAAGCCAATTAAAAGCCAACTGAAGAGGGCTGGGATCAAGGGTGCACAGTAGGCAAATCGACAGTATTCATAAGGAGGGGTAAACTCAGCTCACATGAGTTAAAAATTATGACTTTCTGATACCATAATTAGGATTTAAGAAAGCATTTCATTACCGCTTGACCTCTTTTTGCAGGGACAAAAGTTTTCCAACAAATAAATTGGCTGAGAAATCAGAAACAGAGTAAAGTGCCAAAGCAAGTGCTGCATCGCAAGCCCTTTTAGTGGATGACCACACAGTACAGGCACTCAAACTGAGTGAATATACAAGCAGCTTTAAAGTTTTGGAAATGGTACTCAGACTGTGTCACAAACAGCGGGAGCTCAATAGTTTCTACAAATGAGAAGTCTTCTGAGGCACTTGCAGTGCTGCTTAATTTCTGTTCCAAATAAAAACATTAAACTGCATTTTTAGGTTTACTCAAGTGATTTTGCTCTTCTTGTAACTGTGCAGGAAATACTCATAGATTAAAAACAATCTAAATGCATGTGAAACATCTAAATGGTAACTGGTGTTTATAAGGCCTAACTGTAAAAATGTAATACACTTCCACAAAACCAACACTAATGGACTCAAGATAGAAACTTTTGCAGAACACTGACCAGATCTTCACTGGTCAAGTCAACATGCCATTTTAAATTGCTTTCATTACAGCCCTGCCAAAAAATTTGCTACCAACTGTCTGGTGCGCACCTTACGCTTTCAGGTAATATGTCTCTCTAAGAATTCAAGTGTGTCTGATGCAATGGCAATGGATGTAAGATTATTGTTTTTACATTTTAAGCAATGGACAGTCTATATAAAAAAAATTATTTTTCATTTTTTACACACAGGAATCAGTGTGTGCAACAACTGGGCAAACTTTCAGAAGGGTTACTGCATCCATATGTTAAACCAATGTTCAAAAACGAAAAGGGGGTCACAAAATAGCAGACTAGGTTATATTAAAAAACAAGTTTACATACATGCATAATTTCTGCAGGCAATACATGAAAATTTTATGTTTTGCTCAAGCTGTTTCTGGTAGATCCAAGTCAAATATCTTTTGAAATATGTTTCAGTGAGGGAAACCAAAAAGATTACAGCTGCCTGGCTCTCGCTGTCTAATGAGCAGAATATTTTACTGTGATAAGGGACACTTCATTTAATTTCTGAGCTGACTCTTTCAAAACTCATGCAAATAAAAAGAACTTCATTCAGTGACTTGTTCATTCAGAAATCAACAGGCCTGTCACTTATTACATAAACGCCAACTATCTGAGCAGGCCACAGTTGCCACAGCTGTTAACTTTCACAATCATTTGTTTGTGTCACAACTAACAGAATTTATCAGCTGAGGGATAAACATGTACATAAAAGGAAGTACAAAACAACTGAGACACATCATTAACTTCTGACTGGCGCACTAAAGTCATGAGGGAGCAATATATTTTTTTCCACTTGAGCCTGGGTTGTGTTTTGTCAGTTGAGAGCTACACTTGCAGCACAAATCCGATTTGAGCAGGACAGATTTTATGCAGTCTGAACAGAAAACAGAAATCCAACATTTTCCAAATCCAAATTCATTTGTATGGATCTGATTTAAATTTCTGGACATATGTCTTAGCTTGACCAGACAGGTTGGATATAATGTGTTAATCATCCAGGACATGAGCAAAAACACAGTTTGCTCTGTTTGTTACATATGCTTGCCTGAATTTTAAAGGTGGGACCTGTTAGTTCGCCGACTAGGTCAGCCTAAATGTCACGTACTCTTTGCAAAAAGTGAGATATAAAATGATCAGTTTGCTAATTATTAAGAAACAATACACATCTAAGCTAATAAATATGACTGGCTTTAAAAAGTTTTACTTTGCTTACTCCACCCTAGTCAGGGTTCTTAGACCCATGGAAGTACTATTTTAGTTCTGTGAAGAACTATTTTAAATAAGATGAGTGCGTGGGTAAAGTACCCATTTGTCACATGTGAACACATCAAAACACACAGTGTGAAATTGTTCATTGTATTTAACTCATTCACCCAATGAAGCAACAGGCAGCCAGAGGCACAGTGCCTGGAGAGAAGTGTGTGGGAATGGAACCTCAGTCGTGCCCAAGCAATCCTAGGATTCAAACTCACAAATTTCTGATTACTGGAGCTACTCCCTAATCACCAGGCCCTCAGCTGCCCTGGAACAACAGACATAATTAAACGGATCCTGCCACAAAATTTCCTTCATATTTACATTTAAGGCATATGTTTAAAAGGTGTTTTATGTCAGCAACTAGCAAAGAACGTTCTCTGATACCCTTTTTTAAGATTGCAACTTAAAATCTGGACACTCAGGCAAGTAAGAGCAAGGAACACATCTGATCTGCACTTCACTGCCAGATATAGTAACAACTTCTCCAAAGAACTAGCAAGTTTCTCTACATTCAACAATTTCTCAACAAATCACTCTGGGTCACAATTGGTTTGTTTATATGCCAACAGTTCTGTAGATATTTAAAAAAAAAAATGGTCGAAATTGTGCTATGGGGCAGCTGGTGGTCTGGTGGTTAGGGAGTTGCCCCTGATATCAGAAGGCTGTGGGTTTGAATACCAGGACTGTCAGTGTCACCACTGAGGTACTCCTGAGCAAGGTGTTCCTGGCTTTTCACTGCTTCACTTGGTGAATGGGTTAATTGCAGAGGAAGAAAATGTGACAAATGGACCCTTTACACTTGTCTGTAAGGACTGTAAATGTAAACATTACTGAGATGGAGAAAGAAATGCTCGATTCAGTTGAACTTGCGAATGGATACGGACAATTTACATAAAAACAACCAAAGAGTGCTTCGTCGAGGAGGTGTCATTTCTGAGAGGTAAGTTAAAGATACCAGTGTTTGAGAGAAAATTTTAGTGTTTTAGTATCATGTGAAAATCTTCCTCGCCCAGTTCCACGTCGCTGTTTTGGTCGTTCGGTAGTAAATAGACACACAAACATTAACCTCGGTCTCATTATAAACAACAACACCGGCCTTATTGCCTGTATAAAATGTAAAAAAAATAAGTGTCCGCCCATAACCGTGTGTGTTTTTAGTTTTTATGGTCTAAACAGACTGACCTGCTCCTGCTGCTCCTTTTCAAATTCAACACAGGCGCTCTTTTCTCAGTGTCACCAATTCCGGGTTGACGTTAACAGCTATTGGCTAGCAGGGGAAAACGTCCTGACGTCACTTGAAACATCTCGGGATTTGATTGGGTCTCTCGTGAAAATTCCAGACCAGTTTATTTTAATTCATCTAAAATACACCATATGGACAAAAGTATTGGGACGCCTGACAATTCCACCAGCAGGGACTCTAATGACACTGCATTAAAAAAAGGCTTTACTGCGGAGCTGCTTCGCCTCCTTATTGGTTCCACTCCCCGGAGTTCTCCTTGCGATCAGAAGGACTGCTAGTGGCACCACTGAGCAAGGTACTGTCCCCACACACTGCTCCCAGGGGCGCTGTGGTCCAGGCTGCATGCTGCATGCTGCTTCACTTGGTGAATGGGTTCAGTACCGAGAAAGAATGTTGTACTATTCACACTGTGTGCTGTGGTGTGTTCACGTATGACAAATGGGCACGTGACACTTTTACTTTACAGTCTTAGCAGATATAACAAGGCTTTCCACAAGATTTTGCAGTTTCAGTGGGAATATGTGCCCATTCATTCTGTAGAGCATTAATGAGGTTCAGGCACTGATGTTGGACGATACGGTCTGGCTCACAATCTCTGTGTTGTTTGATGGAGTTGAGGTCAGGGCTCTGTGGGCCAGTCAAGTTCTTCCACACCGAACTCATCCAGCCATGTCTTTATGGAGCTTGGTCATGCTGGAATAGAAACTGGCTTTCCCCACGCTGTGTCCAGGAAGTTGGAAGCATGGTGTTGTCCAAAATGTGTGCTAAAGCAATTATACAACATGTTCTTTCCAGGCCACTCAAAGACTATTATAGTATTAGAATTCAATAAATTGTAAAATCGTCATATTTTGTTGTGGAAGACTAAATGCACGTTTTTTAATGTTTGAGAATGTGATTTGATGAAAATACATTTCTCTGCATTCTCAAAGCCAAACTCAGTCCTGTAACTGTAAATGTGTCTGTACTTTACTACAACACTAAGGTGACTCACAAGAAACAATATTGTATCTCATGCAGTGGATATAAATATAATCTACATCATATTTGTCAAATTTTCAGTGTTTTCTTGACAATGGATAGAGTGGCCAAGCTAAACATATCAACCCTTTTGTATTTAAAAGTCTGTGTGTTATTTATGATGGACAAACTGTTAAGTTAGCATCATACACTATAACTAATTATATAATGTCCAATGGGCACAATGTAGTCTAATGGCTTTCAGCAGAAGTAGAATAATGAGGGAATTTAAACCCTGTTACTATCAGCCATGATACCAAATTATGGATAACAAGCTAAAAGGGGGGATAATTGGGGACACAAATTGTCCTCTTTTCATACAGTGATCCAAAAACAAATATAAAAGCCCTCAATGATAGAGAACCATACTATTTCACTGACTGAGAAAATGGAAATTATACTCAAGATGATACCCATGGTCGTCACCAATGATAAGGCCCAATCCCTCTAAGATGGCCCCTAGAACAAGTAATTCAGTGGGGAAAGATGTAATACTAGAGTGCAAGGGTTGCTTTTTCTCTTCATCAAATTTAACCCCTCTCCCACACCCTTCACTCCCACACTCAACCCCCCACACCCACCTCCACCCCCCAAAAAAGAAAAAAACACAACCTCTCCAAACAGACTAAAAAAGCATACAGTCCACATTAGCGAGAACACTGACATCTAGTGTTGTCTATGGGGCACTCTGGAGGCAATCAGTCTAAATAGTGGTCTTTAGAGAAGTAACTTCTTCTTTGATCAATAGACATTTCCTTTACATTCTTCTCTTTACATCAAATGTCCACTACAGTTTAGGGCTTCACTCTAAGTGCCCAAGGTACGTACATATTGATGTTTTCTACATTTGACTCTTGCAGCTTGAAGTAGGCTCTATATATTGTGGATGAAATTTATTGCACAGGTGTACAGTGCGCTTGCTATATGATGTTTTCTATGAAGCCAGCAGGAGTATTGGTGCAGACACAGTAACTGAAGTGCTAAATGAGACTGTGTCCTTGAGAGATGGTCACGCTGAAAGACTGCAAGCACTGAATGAATCCCAGACCATATCAGAGATGTCAGTGTCAGGAGCAATAACATCAACAAAGGGTAAATTATACCGGTGACTAATTTCAAGCGCCTTGAGTGAATACAAGCCTAAACGGAGGTTGACGAGAGTTTCAGTTTCAGATGCTTTAAAAAAAATGTTCACAATGATTATACAGACTGTACACCACAAACCTAACCTTGCGATCAGAGGTAAGGTCTAATGTTAAGCGCCGCAAAGAGAGCAGGTATTAAGAATAGGCAGACTGATAAAATGCACTTTTAATGAGAGATTCATTAAAATGTATGATTATATGTGTAAGTCTACTATTTATTCCTTTATTTATTTATTTATTTATTTATTTAATTCTGTTGCCAGAACATTTGGTATTATAATAATTGGCCCCCAAACAGACCTGTGCAAATTAGGCCCACTTTGCCTTGGGGCTATTGAGGCAGGAGCAGTCGGAGACACCACAGACAAGGGTCCTTTTTTCACCCGAGGAGAGGGGAGAGGGGAAAGTGGTATGAGCGTCAATAATCTACACAAGTAAAGCAACTCTCCCAAGGTTTTCCAGCCCCTTGGTGCATTATTCATCCTCACCGTTGCCAGAGGACTCTTAAATGACCTCTGCTCCTTGCAAAAACTTCACGAGATGAAAGAATGCAATGTTCTGTGATTCAACTTTATTTCTTTTTTTTTAAATTTTTTTAAGTGCCCTCAGTCCAGGCCAATAGTATTGAATTTCACCATATGAATCATTCAAATATGTAAGCAAAAGGTAAGCTTGAAGATGTCATAAACAACAAGGCTGTAGCTCCAGACCATGGTGAATCACTCGGTCAAAAACAAACACGGGTTTAGCCCGCCACTATCTATGGCCTTGCTGCGTGGAAGCCTTTTGAAGTGTCAATATTTTTCTTCTGAAGTGTTAAATAATCTTCTGGAAGTAACAGCATGATGCCTTATTAAAAGCCTGATTGCCAGCACTTTCTCTATAAGAGTGTGTAATTGTCCTTGTTAGTCTTGATTACAGTGAATTACAATGCATTGTAGGTGTCTTTCTCCTGCACACACACATAGACACACACACACACACACAGACACACACACCTTTCACGTACACAATTCCCCAATAAACAAATTATACTCAAACTGCACCCCCATGCACTGCTTTGTTTATATGTTATTACAATTTTATCCTGTTGCTGCTATTTCATTGGCAATCTTTGCACAATATTTATTATTGTTATTTCCTTCATCATAAATCAGCTCATTCCCCTGTCCGCCAGGTCCTACACAATACAGTATTGACTCTGAACAGTTTTTTGATGGCTGTATTGTTTGGTCTTACGTTTTCGCAATTTTTCTTTTTGACCTCTGTGTAGTCCAGCCCCTACTTGTGTAGTCATGTGCTGTTTTATGGTGTACCGTGGTTCTAGTGGAGTTATTTGAGTGACCAGTGTCTCCTAGCACACACAAAGACTTTTCCTCATCCTGAAATGTTACAGCTAGTAATTCTACTGATGCTAACAATGATTGAAAGTCAGTAGTTACCCATTAGCATTGTTTAAATAAGGTGCTAACTGATGACTACTAGATTCCAGTGTTCCAGCAAATGACAAAAGTAGTGGACAGAGTTGAATGGACGACTAGACAGACGTTTATGAAGATTCTGGTGGTGGTGGTGGTTGGGGGGGTGTTGGTGGGCACAATACAAATGGATGGAAAAAGTCTGCAGAGGATTTTCAAAAGCAATTTACTGGAATTGCCTATTGTCTACCTTTGGTGGCCTTGATTAAAGCTCTCAATCAGCCTCTGCAACCTGCCTCTCCATACTTGTCGCTGTTTTGGCACGTTTGAAAACGGTGTGCTCATTAAAGTAAAATGACTGTTTGGCCCTGGGAAAAAAAAATAATCACACGGAAACAAATAGACACACACAGAAAAAAGATAGAGAGGAATAAATGGAGTGACTCTTCAGTTGAGGAGGGCCATTGAAAAAAGCGTGGTGCTTGCAAAACCCAGTGGTTTTCATGGATAATGATAAACTGTCATGGCTGCAATTACCACAACCGCAGGATGGCTGGGTTTTATGCGTGTCAATGAGGTTTGCTCCTAATTGACGATGGGGGACACTAACTCTCTTGAAAGCTGTCATTCAGCCATCAGGCATTAGAATGAGAGGGTATTGAGTTTGTGTGTGTGTATGTGTGTGTGTGTGTATGTGAGTGTGTGTGTGTGTGTGTGTGTGTGTGTGTGTGTGTGTGTGTGTGTGTGTGTGTGTGTGTGTGTGTGTG
>JBBPDC010000129.1:20383045-20436918 GCA_037974485.1 Hemigrammopetersius urotaenia
TGTGTGTGTGTGTGTGTGTGTGTGTGTGTGTGTGTGTGTGTGTGTGTGTGTGTGTGTGTGTGTGTGTGTGCACATCTATGTGCATTCATTTGTGTGTGCGTGTGCACATAGCATTTGGGAATTGTCTGGTGCTGTGCTTGTGATATGTAGCCGTCCATCACAGTTGCATTTGTCAGAGAAGTCTACTTTTGGGAATGGAAATCAGAGAATAAAAGTTTTTTTTATGAAATCAGCAGTCCATGCTGGGAGGGCCACCTGTCACGTTCTCACTGGAGACCATTCTAAAGGTAAACTCTCATCGTGACATTAAATGTCCATGCTCCTTGTTACCTGTGAGAGAAAGAGCAAATGCGAGTGTTGCAAAGTTATGCTTGGCTTGTCCCTGTGTGTGTTAACTAGACCCACTCGGATGCCACTTAAAATGTCCATACCTAGCAATTCATGTTTCAGACCTCTCTTTAGCCCTTAAAATTAAACACCCTGTTTTTGTTAGGGTGTCTTTATGTCTTGGGTAAATGACTTCTGTTCGGTTACCTTTTATTTTGGATTGAAACACTTTTTGTAACTTTATCATGTGCGTATGTGGGTGAAGGGTAAACATTTACACGGATCAGCCATAACCTAACAACCACATTCCTAAGATTGCGAAGGTTCCCCTAGTGCCACCAGAACAGCTCTGACACCGCATGAACTCCGCAACGACTCCACAAGACCTCTGAAGATGTGGTATCGGGCAAAAAGACATCAGCAGTAGATCCTCTAATTCCTGTTAGTTGTGAGGTGGGGCCTCCATGGAACAAATAGTTTGCCCTGCACATCCCACAGATGCTCTGTTGGATTGAGGAATTTGGAAGCCAGGTCACTTTGTCATGTTCCTCAAACCATGCTTGATCACATTTTGTACAGCAGCAATGTACATTATCCTGCTGAGAGAGGCTCCTGGCATTAGGGAATACTGTTGCCATGAAGTTCTGCTTCTGATGCTCCCATGCTCATGATAGACACTGGACAGGGGTTGGCATGGGAACTCTGACTGGTCTGCAGCTACACAGCCTCATACTCTGTGATGAACTGTTTGTTTCAACACCTTTGTATCATAACCAGCATTTACTTTTTCAGCACTTTGTGCTACAGTAGCTTTTCCATCAAATTCAACCAAACAGGTCTGCCTTCGCTCCCCATGTGCATCACTGAATCTTGGGTGTCCATGATCTTGTAATTTTGGACAACCATCGAAACACATCCCACAAGACTGTTCTTTTAACAATCACAAGTTATTCCTTGTCAAAAACTGTTCACTTGCTGTCTAATGTGTCCCAAACCTTTACAGGTATCATTGAAATAAGATAATCAGTTTTAATGTTTGGCTAATTATTTGTTTACACATATCATTAAAATATTTTTAAATGTGTCCATTTGTCACATGTGAACACAGCACACAGTGTGAACAGCATGAAATTGTTCTCTGTATTTAACCCATTATCCATTAAAGCAGTAGGCAGCCAGGAACACAACGCCCGTACTCAAGGGGACCTCAGAGGTACTTCTGGCCATCCTGGGATTTGAACCCATGACCTTTTGATCATAGGGGCAACTCCCTAACCACCAGAACACCAGCTGCCCTGCAGTTTATTTAATAAAAGCAAGGTTTATCATATCTTGGGCCCTTTCAGTCAAAGTCAGAATGTTCCAACACTGTTAGTCCAACCAAACACACAACAAGCAGAAAATTCATTTTGCTGCAACCTTATTTTTAGCTTTCTTTTATCTCATTCTAATGGGTTTATTCTCAAGAGATCTTTTGTCTTTTATTTCAAAGTGATTCTATGCAAACAAGGTCCGCGTGTGCTCTTGTTTCATTTGAACGTATTATTAGCACTCTCCTGCTCCTGATACGTCTGCTTCAATTAGCATGATTTGGCTCCTTCAAATGTGACTTAACTATGCAAACGCACTGCTGTAGTCTGAAGAAACCCATCACAGATCTCAAATATGTGAAAAGCAACCATGGCTCTTTCTGAAGTGAGCTTTACTTTTTTGTCTGTTGTAGTGCTGCTTGAAAGCAATTTTTTTCAGCATAAAACTTTACCAAACTGCCCCTGTTGTGTGCATTAGGAGTGTGTGCTTTAGTGTGTGCACAGTCGTTAATGTTAAAGTTCCTGTATGTTTGGAAAGATAACATGTAGGTTGTGTTCTGGTTAATTAACTGAGAGATCCCAAAAGACTGTCCCAAGGGATCCGAGTCGCACATGGTTGCCATGTTTCAAAAGGCTTTGACTTCAGCAGAGTTTACAGTGCCTGCAGTTGTATGTGAACCTTTTGCTTGTGATAGGACACTTTGTTTTAATAATTCTTTATGAAACAATAAACTCGCAGACATTAATATTAAAACTGTTTGTGCATTCTTAATGAAACCTTATAAGCCGCGGGGTTGAAGCAGAATTATTCTTAACCTCTGCTGAGAAAATATTTAATGTAGACCGTTTACCTTTAGGTCTTTTTTGCTCACATTTTCATTTGTGCATCTGTGTGAGTTTGATGTCTTAAAGGCCACATAAAAAAACAAATCCTCCCCCATTAAAAAAACAACCAAACAGTTTGGTGTAGCCTGTGCACTGTTGATGGACTAACCACCTTCCCAAGACATTTCTCTGCTTTTCGCCCCATGATCAATAGGATAGGCTCTAACAGCCCCCACAACCCTGGTATCGGGATAGAGGTGCAGACAATGACTCAATCTAAGGATGTAGCATTTAAACAGTGCTAAAGTTTTGGAACATGTCATTCACTCCTCCGGTCCATATATGGAGACTAAGCTGCAAAAACTAGCTGAAATCATTATTTTTTTTGTACTGTCACAAAAGCCTATGCATTTAAATTGGTTATAATACATTAAAAAATGCTGGTTCAGATATTATAAACAAGACACATTTTTTGAAACAATAATAAATTGTAAGCTGATATATAATTTAGTGTTATTATCCATTCTTCCATTTAGTTTATTGGCCTCACCACCTTTAATATGACTTCGTTCTTGAGGTTTATCAAGTCTACATTCAAAAATGTCAAATTGGTCCTTATACGTATTAAGGAAAACAAATCAAGTTGATATTAATGTAATTATCTAATTTTGAAATGTACTTTTATCCCAAGTGTCAAGTAATTCAGGTCAATTAAAAGGGAATGAATTACATTTTCCCAGTCTCATGGGGTTCCACTTTGTATCCTGAGACACACACTAAAACTCATTAAGTCTTTTGTGCTTTGTATCCTATGTATCCTATTACTCAACTGTTTTTAGCTAGTGGAACTTCTTTGATGATTTCTGAGTCCTGGCCCTAGCTAACTGCATACTGGGCATGTCTTTCTTCTTGTTTTACTTCCCACCCCTATGTTGTTTTTCCCCCTAGGCTACCTTCCCTTCAGCGGGTGCTTTAAGTTATATTATATATTCTGTTTAAGTTCTGAGCCCCTTTATGGCTGGCTGTGAGATTGAGCTACTCTATTCACTACTGAGTGTGGCTCTAAGCTGACTGGACACTACAGTGACCACTTTCAAACCGACTTTAGGAGGAAAATATCCTTCAGCAACAGTAAATCAAGTTCAACTAACCTTCCTGAGGTGAGTCTGAATTGATGGTAAGCGAAGTTCAGCCAGTTTTATAAGATGGACTGAACAAAATTGACTTTTATCTTGTTTTTTAGATTGTCAGCCTCCTACTATAAGTCCCTCCATCCATTATTTAAACGTCTTAAACTTAACCGGGGTTGCAGGGGGTGCTGGAGCTTATTCCATCAGTCCATCAGAACGAGAGGCGGTGAAACACCTTTGACAGGTAACCAGTCCATTCCAGTCTCCTTCTGATCATTAAAGACTCCCTGCACTACCATATTAGAATCATTTTATACAACCAACTGGCTAAACCAGGCTAATTTGATTGAAGGAAATTAATTCCTACCTTTGGATTGTGAATCTGTTTTCTAGCTAATCCTCTAAAATAAGGTTGATAACATTAACAGTGCCATCTGTTTCAACAAGCTGCTATATTATGTATTATGTATTACTAAAAGCTATTGATCAATTACATAAAAGCAACTAAATGCTTTAATGTTAACAGTTTGCATACCAAATAAGAATGGGGCTTGGAACGTTTATAATTCATTCTCAAATTTTTTCAAACAGCAAAAGAATAAGCTTTATTGAGACACACTATTTTCCGGTTGGGAGGATGTCAATCATGCAGATATAGTGTATCTGGTGGTTTTGGTGGTTTTGTCCCTTTGAGGTTTCTAGCATTCATCTCATACAGAAGTTGTGCTTCCAGACAAGACAAAAATGTATATCTGTAAAAGCCTGGAAGACTTGCTTCCCCCGTGAATGTTAAATGTTTTATTGATTAGTGTTCATTACAAATACGGACCTATTAATTACAGACCTTTAGCTCCTCCCACTCACATTGAAGTTTCAGCTCTGGCTGCAGCTAATCAGACCATTTACATGTACTGATGACATAAAACAGCAATTCTCAAAGTCCGGAACAAACTGCAAGTTATTCCAGACCCAATCCACACCTCGTTTTAGGAATGCATTTACGCCATGCAGTGTTTTATTCGTTTTGTAAAATATTACATATTTTAGGTTTTTATGCCAATCCTGGCCTGAGCTTAACCGAAGCAATGTTGGTGCACTTCATTTCTCACGGACATTCACTTTATTTGTTGAGGCATAAAACTAATTGACACTGATTCTTGGGAATTCGAATAAAACAGGTTTTAATTTTACAAATTCTGAAGGTATATCATTATAGACTAAGGTCTTGGCTGTTAAAGAATCATCACAGGTCAAATTGGTATTTATAGTAATCAACAATTGTGTTCTAGCCCCTATTGAGAACCATTTGAAGGTGTTTGTCACCACCGTCACCACCCTGACAGTGATGACATCTGACAGTGGTGACAAAAACCTTCTCTTTCACATGATTCACACGAGTTGCATTAGTCATTTTGTTTCCCTCTCTTTTGCTGGCTACTCCAGACCTCTTCTTAAAAAGTATACATTTATGCCATAATCTAATTAAATATTTTTTTACAAAAGTGACAGCGTTGATATGTTATGGTTGTGACAGTATGTTATGGTGGCGAATATGTGGGACATGTTTTGAGTAATAGTAAATATAATAGTAAATAGTAATAGTAAATATTGTTCTAAACTCACTGTTTGTAGTTTTTAATACTTATTACAATGTACTCTTTCATGTGGTAAAGATTATCAAATTCAATTATTACTTTTTGTTTTTTTAATCAGGTTAAAATTGTTATCTCCTATCCGAGGTCAGCTGATTTTGTAGATAGTGGGTCAGCATATAATCATTAAATTAACAAAAATTAAAAGTACGCCTATAAAAGAACTCTACATATGTGCAAAGGACCCACTGATTATAACCTTGATTCTTTTTATTCATGAAAATATTTTTAATTTACAACAGAATGAGCACTTTTCTTAGTGGGACATGTTTTTGCCAAAGTTTCAAGAATCAGTGTTAAGTTAATCACGGTTATTGTTAAAGCTTGTCATAAAACTACAGTGCACTTTACTGTCGTCACAATTTGGCTTTGCTTGTCCAGGAAGGAGGCGCACACACAGACATCTATTTCTCTTTCTCTCATATTTTAAATGCAAAACAAGGAGGCACATTGGCCAAAACTCGAAAACACGACAAAACCTGAACTAACACAAAACCTGATGAAGGACAACTGAGACATGAGACAATGGTAATTTAAATACAAGAACTAAACACAAGACAGCAGCTGTCATAAATTAAACTCGGGTGTTCCAACTTAAAAGTCATAAACATAAACAAATGGTGGTCTCTAGCGGCCGCTGACCATAGATGATACAGCTG
Organism: Hemigrammopetersius urotaenia; assembly: GCA_037974485.1. Taxonomy (NCBI): domain Eukaryota; kingdom Metazoa; phylum Chordata; class Actinopteri; order Characiformes; family Alestidae; genus Hemigrammopetersius; species Hemigrammopetersius urotaenia. The sequence goes on from JBBPDC010000129.1 coordinate 20,388,949, forward strand.
TCAAAATTGAGAATGGAAGTATGGTCAAATAGCGCCATTTCTTTTGGTTGTATAATGTTTGAGGCCCCCTGCCATAGAAAAACCTTTTAATAGATGTTTCTTTAAAGAAACATTTTTGTAAGTGTGGGTGCAAGTGTGAAGAAGCCTTTTAAAGTTTAAAGAATATAAAGCTTTAATACCAATTAAAGGTCAACCCAAAAACCATTAGGTTTTTTAAGAGCATGGGGTTAACGCAATCCTCTGCAACTGTTCATTCAAATGGGGTTCTGTCTGTACAAGCCTAGTTGTTTTCCTGAAAGTAGCTAGTCAAGCATTGATTGGCAGCACTTTTCAGTGGGTGAAATATGATGAGAACATTGTGTGTGTGGGGGGTCAGCCTAGTTATTGCTGTGAATCGTGTTTGCAGCATTATGCTTCTGCTTCTTTTTCTCCGATGCACAGCCAGGAACAAGGTGCCTCTTTTTCCTAATGATTTCTCCCAGGCTCCCACCACCTCTCTGCGGCTAATTCCCCCAATGGGCGCTGTGCCTTTAAACTCAGCAGAAAGCCTATTTACCCGCAAATTAAAGCGCAGCATCAGTGTGGTGCCGGTGGATCCAGTGCGTTCGAAAAAAACAGGGCAATTACTTGGAAAGAGCGCACCTTGGGAATAGTGTTCAAACTTTCTCCCTAAAGTCAAAAGCAGTGTAGAGAAGGGGAAGATATGGAGGATTTTTTGGGGGGTGGGGGTGGGGAGTGGTGTACAAGGCCCTTGCAGGTTCATTACATCATGGGCGTGGAGAGCAGTTTCTTGCAGCACTTCAGTTCCGGCTGCTGAGGACGGCCCGGTTCCACTGGGGATTTCTTTGTTGTCTTTGTTTTGGGTGTAGATAGGCGGGCTCCTGGGACAGGAAAGAGAAGGAGTTGCAGGGGGAGGTGGTGGTGGTGGTGCATGGGGAAACAGAGTGAGCCTCATCTTTATGAGTTTCATGATTTTTCATACTCCGTCTATTGCCGTTCCATGCAAAAAGGATCTGCGAGAAGAAGCTTCCTGCTTAAGCTCCCTTTGGAACGGCCAGCCTTGGGGAGGACTCCAGAATGGAGGCACTGGCAGGGGTACCAGCCGCTGGGGGAATGGGAAGAATGTGCAGAGCAGAAACTTTGTCGATTGATGCTGCATAGTGTGTCCTAAGTCATCTGGAGTGCTTTCAACATAATGTAGTATAAACAGACTGCGACAGTATGCGTGTAGTCCGTATATTGCATTATTTCGGAACTCTTCGGTAGCCACGGACCCATTCCTTGGGTCTTGTTGTGAACTGTTTATGAGAGAGAAGTAAAGTTTTGAGGTTTGACTTGAGATCTGATGACATGACTCAGTTTTTGGATGCTTTCTCTGAAATGCATCTTTGTAGAACCAGAAAAAAACAACATGAAGGTTTCAAATGAATAAGTGATGGTCTGTCTGCTGAATACTGCACAAGGAGCTTATTTTGATTTTTATTCTGTGTTGGTACATTAGTAGTCGTATCTGTGCAAACAGAGTGGTTGAAATATGAAGACAGGGAAAAAAAAAAAATTTTTAAAACATGTACGCCTTTGTGCTTGCATCATTGGCCCCACCGTCCCTTTAGCCTCTTTGCCATTGACTCAAATTATATATCTGGTAACCCTGGTGCCCTCCGTTCAGATAGCTTTTGACTGTAATAAATTGCCTTCCGAGTCTGTGCCTCATAAATGGCTCTTAAATCGAGATCTGGAGTGGTCTGATGATGTTTTAATTGTAACTCGCAGAATGTATTAACCGTGACCTAGAGGCTTTTTGTGGCAGCTTCCATTCAATATGTATGTGTGTTCCGACACTTTGGGGTTTAAAAAGGTTAATTAACCTCTGGTGGTAGACCTTTCCTTTGCACTTAACTTGGTCTATGTCCTGATAGTACCATTAACCCGTGCCCTAGCCTCTTAACCTCCTCTATCATTACCCACATAAAACCTATTAAAACTTCCTATTGATTTTTTTCCTCCCTTCAACTTTCACTTTTTCATAGCTGGTTTGTGATTTTTTTTTTATATTCCTATGAGGTGAATGCCTCACAAAACGAGGATAAGTGGAGATGCTAGCCTGGCTTTCAGAATGTTAAATGCTCTAATTTAAAGCTTTTTATTGTCCAGGCACATACACAGTTTTTTGTCTGCAGCACATATTCCGCCCTTATATCAAAGTTCATGGCAGCCTGTGTGCTGGTTCGCTGAGGGAAAATGGAAAGAAAAGCATGAATTTGCGCACTGTGCTCTCTGTTTGCCCCCTCTGAGTCAGACCATAATTGATTAAAACATTCTCTGGTGGCAAGGTGTTGCCACTCGTTAATGGAAACAACACCCCAACTAAGTTTGATGGAGAGACAGTGGTCTAAAAGTGGAACATCATCTTTATGAACAGACGTCAGCCTGAAGCCCTCTTGCTCTGCCTACTCTGCCTGAAACAATAAAGCCCAATTAGCGGGGGACTCTGCACTCGCTGTTTGTTCCGTTGCCGTGGCAACAGCATTGATTAACACTTCAGCAGTCTCCAAATTAATGAAGTAAAAGCTCCCATAAACAGCTACTTAGCGCACAGGCACATCATTGCCTCTGTGCAGGTGTTGTTAGCTGGAGCGCTCGTACTGGAACCATGTACCAAGATGGGGTATAAACACTCTCCAATGTTTGTGATTTTAATATCTCAAAGTCTAGCGACAGGTAGATGGTAGCATGCCTGCTGCTATGCCTGCTATGTTCACACACTTTTCACTGTTCTGTGTATTCACTGTGTAGAGCCTGGACTTCTGTGGGGTTGTATTATCAGACCCTAACATTTTGCACCGGCACATGGTCTGTGCTCATTTTCAGAGTGCACAGAAAAAAAGGGTCATGAATACTGACTGAGAGGCTGCTCCTAACACTGAGGATCCTCCCAATCGATAGTTGCACCACAGCAAGTAATGCGGCTAACACAACACAGAGGCTGCTTAAAGAAAAAAATGAAATGCTTGTCTTTCTGGACAGAAATTTTGGTTATCCTTGTTGTTGTTAGCGTTTGGTAGTTATTGGTATGAAATGGAACCTTTTTCTGTAGGTCTAGTACATCATATACTTACAGCTGATGAATAACTTAAAATAATAAAATGACAAATGACAGAGATAGTAGTAATAATAATAATAATAATAATAATAGGCTATTAGTAGTAGTAGTAGTAGTAGTAGCGTGCTGGTAATAGTATTATTAAGCTTTGTAAGCTTTCCTGCTGAAAGAGGCCCCTGCCATTCGGCAATGCTACCATGAAGGGGTGCAGTTTGTCTGTAGCAATGCTCAGGTAGGTGGTACATGTCAAATTAACATTCACATGAACGCCAGAGCAGGTTCCCCAGCAGAACATTGTCCAGAGCATCACACTGAATCTGTTGGTTTGCCTTCTTCTGAAAGTGCATCCAGGTGCTTTTCTTCCCAGACAAGTGGCACACACAAATCTGACCGTCCAGCAAAGGTGCTCACTTGTCCACTGTGGGCAGGGTCAGCATGGGCACACAGACTGATCTATGATTCACAGCCCTATACACACCAAACTGTGATGCACTGTTCTATCATAGTCAGCATAAACATATTCATTCATTTGTGCTACAGTGGTTCTTCGGTGGGTACCTGCTTCCAACACATCGAATTAATGAACTGTCCGTTCATTATCCGACCCCTGTTCAGCATCTATCAGTGATGTTGTAATGTTGTTGCTGATTGGTGTAATTGGTCTAATTTCCTGATGTTTTGTACTATCACTCCGTTAACATCCTATCCTTTAGAACAAACAAGACTCAGTTGATTAAAGTGCTGGGAATACTTTCATCATTTCATACAAAATAATACGGTTGGTCTGGGTGTAGGGTACCATTTATGATACCCAAATGCTTATAAATATAAAAGTATAAATATAAAGAACATCGCTGCAGTGAACTGTGACATATATGCTTGACCTGTGGCATGTATTGGGTAGTGCATCGTCTGAGACTCAAAGCCATTCTCATCTGATTTTCTGATCTGGGTCCGCGGCTAGGGCTTGATGCCATTTAATTATAGTCGGCTACTTTTCGTTATTTTCATTGTGTATCCACAACAAACTTATCTTTGTCCTTTCTGAGGCAAGGTTAATCACTGATCTCCCTGGCATTGCACCCCTTCAGCAAAGCCCCAACTACATTTAGGTGTTTTCCATTCTCTGTCTTTCTTTTAATCCATTGATTTGCAATAGATTTGTGCTCCGGAAAAAATGGCCATGTCACCTTGAATGGTCAGAACCTAATTACTGCCTGGCTACATGGGCAATTGTGGATGGTTCGATGTGGTTTAAACTGCCAGGCAAGCGAGCAGACAGTGGTGTGTACGGACAGCCTTGGCCGGCGCTGCGCAAGGAGCAGTAGTGTTGTGGAGCACACCTCCACATATGCTCTTGTAATCACCATTGATGTGGGCTTAGCGCAGCACTCCGCGGGCAACACAGCCGAGAGAAACATTAACTCCTATTAACTACAGCCTCTCGCCAGGAGTGAGGCAGCTGATCAAAGGTGGAACGCTGGGGAATCAGAAATTGTGGGCTTTGTTCGGAAATCTGAAAAGTAGCAGGGATTTAATTATGCAGGGGATTAGCCACGGTGCTATAAAGGAAAGAGAGCGCGTAAGACTTGCAGCCAAGGGTTGGGATATTGTTATGGAGAGAAGAGCACACAGACGGTCCAAAGCAATTTCCAGTGTAGACACAATGTCATTTTTTGCATTTACTGGTAGCGTAGATGGCAGTTGTTTATTGTACGCTGTAAATCCAGCTGTTAAAAGACCCGTGCCCTTCATTTTCATATATTTTATATATAGTTTTTTTTAGTACACTTAAGTGACAATTCTGTGAGCTTCATTTTTACAAGAAAACTTTCTTTAACTCTTAGAAGTAAATAGGCTTTTTGTTACTGTACTTTCAAGGCTAATGTGAGTAAATTACCTCTACTCAGACTGGCGATCCAGTACCCCACACAAAAATAAGCTTGGGCTAAAACACTCCTCATAACTTCAGTGTGACTGGGTGGGTCTAAACTACTGTTGCCTGAATCGGTCCATATATGCAAATATACTGGACGTTTGTGACATCACAAAAATACTTAATTTTAATGTTAAGTATTTTAATATACTCCATCGTAGTCTGTTATCTCAAAAAAAAGTTTTGTTCACAATACGGGGCCATTAAACATTTTTCTGTATGGAGTATCAAATATCACTCAATATCACTCATTAGTTGAGCTAGGAAAACACTAAATGGCAGCGTTTAATACCCGAATGGAACATGATTATTTAACATAGAGGGGTGTTGGATGTCAGTAAATGTTTCCAAACACTGTGACACATTTACCAAATGTTTCAGAAACGTGTTTAAAACCTAAACATTTAGATTTACAGTGAATGGAAGTGCAGACTGTGCGGTTTTTCTCTCATGGCTTTGAAGAAGCCTGCTTTGCCCCATGCATGTTCCAGCTTTAAGCCTCAGCGTGAGCTGGTGGCAGGCCCCCTTTTCACAGCTCATTTAGACCAGTTAATTCAAGACACACGCCGGCCGTAACAAAGTGACAGGTGGGACGCACGGCAAGACAGCAGCACTCGCAAAGGTTGACTCTCATTAGGCCTCCAAAGCCTCGCCGACAGGCACTTGCAGCTGCTGCAGCAAATGCACGCCCATCCACACCTGCATCTGTGAACTGCAGTGAGACAGCCAGCCAGAACCGAGCAGGGAAGGCTTAAAAGAAGGTTGGAGGGGGGACAAGAGAGATAAACAGAAAGGGAGGAAAAAAAGAGAGGGAGAGGGTGAGAGAAACAGAGAGACAGAGAGAGAGCTATCCTTAAGTCTGTTCATACTTTTGGATTCCCTCCCAACGAAAGAGCAGCAGGGAAACTTCCTATCCTCCACCGCCTAGCAGGCCTAACCTCCGTCAGGCGTATGCCGACATACTGTGCACTCCATAGCATGCATTTTATATTCTCTAATCCCAATTAAAGTCCAGGAGGAGCGGGGGAGAGCGAGAATCAAAAGAGAAGCTGTCCCAGAGATGAGGTGCAGGGTGGTGGGGGTGAACCAATTATTTTGAAGGGTATTAAGTCATCAGATTTACTTTTATCTTGATTGCATTGTGGAAGTCGTGCATAATTAATGGAGGGAGCTTATTAGGAAAAGATGATTAGGCAAATTACACAGGTGTCGGATGCATTTTTCATGATGAATTTTGCTGGGACAATCCCGTATTTCCATCTGTTCTGCTCCTATCAGAATGTCACTGCAGGGGAAATTAATGCGACGGCTTCAATACCAAACAAATGAAGGGGCAGTGGAAACATGAAATAAAAGTAAATAAGGCTTAAGGCTTCATGTCGCCATGAACATAAACACAGCATTATCTCTCTTTTTTTAGAGGCAGCACAGTCATTACGGTTGTAGGAGGAATTCATCATAAAACAGCTTCATAATAGCCATTTGGGATTTTCATTTTATGATTAGTTACTGCATAACCCAGCAAGGAGCACAGATTTGTGCTTGGATAATCTGAGGTCGTTTATGACTTTCTGTAATTTCTAAGCCTTTTTTTGCACCTATAATGAAGACTTTTTGCCTGTAAGGACAGAAGGTGAGAAAATTCAATGTTGCCCAGCCTTTTGTCATTCTGTCGTCCTGGCTATTTAATGGTAATCAATTTCATTAGGCACGGATATTGATGCTTAGCACCTGCACTAAACATATTTCTCTTTCTACACCCCCTTTAAATGTGATTTTAAAGCAGAACAGGTGAAAAGTTTTGGCAGAAATTGTTGAAGATATGAGTGCCTTAGTCACAGTAATAAAACAAATGGCTTGGAAAATATTAAAGCAGTGGATGTAGATCTTTGTTTGCTTTCCGACATGCAGAATTTTTGTCCGATGCGTCATTATTTGAGACATTTCCTGCTCAGTCCCGACCATAGTCTGCTTTCCTGTTTGATTCTCCTTTTTGCTATGTACTGGGGTTCCCCAGGGATCACTTCAAGGACCCCTTGTGATCATTAGAGACACACGGATCTACTTCTCACCTCTTGCACCTGTGCCACTAGTGACTCCTCATCATGAATTCCTCCTCCCTGCATTCTTCTTCTGCAGGCCAGTTATTAATGCCCAGTTATTTATGTGCTCTTTCTCTGTCCTTTTCAAACTCTTTCAGAGTGCTCGTTTGTTTTGTCTCTGTGTCATATTCTCACTGTAATTCAATGCAAGCAGACACTCTTGTTTAGCCTGCTTAGGTTTTTGTTTATGCTCCAGTGATGTTCTCACTTGATGTGACTAATGTGTAGGTGTGAGCATTAAACCATCTGCCTCGCTGTATGGCTTAAAGGAATAGTTTGACAAAACATCAAATTTGCACAATTTTCCACTCGTCCCAGATGTAGTCGATCAGCCGAGACGTTTCATGTTCTAATATTGCTTTTGTAGTTCAGAACTGGAGCTACAAGGCCAACGCTCGAAACAAGCTCTACCAGTCACCCAAATCTCTTCCGCAAATAAACACACAAACCATCTCATTACCTCTGCAGCAGCCATCCAGGTCTACATTAAGGTGGAAAAACCTTGTCAGTGCGATATGACGCACTATGACTTACAGTGAACCATAAAAATGAGTAAAAAGTCAATGTGTCGACTTATACTGCAGGTAGCCTTTTTAGACAACAGGGTCTCTTTTCATAAATGGCCTCAGGAGGGGTACTCTACAGATGCTTTAGTGGCAAAAACATTATAAATATGGGGGAGTCTTATCCCAGATTAGTTTTCGCTGACCCTGGTGTTGTCTGTTATGTTATGAAGTTCCACAGTAAGTCATGCCATGGCCTAAACGAATGCTAATCGTCCGTGTCTGGTTACATGAAAAATTGATTGTAATTTTCACCAAATTATTATCATCCTGTATTACACTGTAAAGTGTGAAGAATATTCAAATGTATTCGAAGTTATACCATGAAATGCAAAATTTATGTGATCATGAAACGGTAGCTGACTATAACTGTCAAATGTCCTTCTGTCTCAGAAGCACTTTATTTACGTGGCTAAAAAGGGTGGAAATGTTTTGTTTTCTGAGTTGTTATAGAATGACTGTCTCCTCTTTTTGGCAGACTATGATATATTGTATACTAAATGGCATGCTACTGTTTTATATACAGTTAACCCCCTTTTACACGGTTTAGCAGTTGCTGCTTTTTTTCCCTGAGAAACGAACTTATAGTTATTCACGGAAACTCCCACACTAATGTGGAAACCGAAGATTTCCTCTGCATTTTATTTTGCTTTTGTGACTAAATAAAAAAGTCGAAATAAAATTTAAATAAAAATCTGTAGAAAGAAAAAAACTCAATATGACATGGATGAGATGGAGAGAGTAAGCATAAAGGGGGTGCAGAGAAACTGTGAGAGAGAAAAAAAGCACATTCTAGGTTACGGGAACACAGGCAAGACTGGCGCTGCTCCGTCTGGCATGTTTTTGTTTTTTTCTTGTGGCAAAACACCATTTCACTTCGTTAGTATGGCAGGAACAAAGCAAACTGCCCGCAAATCCACTGCTGGTAAGGCGCAGAGGAAGCTACTGGCCACGAAGGCTTCTCGCAAGAGCGCTCCGGCCATCGGCGGCGTGAAGAAACCTCCAGCACCGTGGCTTTGAGAGAGATCCGCCGTTACCAAAAATCCACTGAGCTGCTATTCCACAAGCTGCTCTTCCAGCGCCTGGTGCGTGAGCTCCCGCAGGATTTCAAGACTGATCTCCGCTTCCAGAGCCCTGTAGGAAGCCAGCAAGGTTTACTTGGAGGGTCTGTTTGAGGACATGAACCTGTGTGCCACCCACGCCAAAAGAGTCATCATCATGCCGAAAGATATTCAGCAGGCCTGTCGTAACTGTGGAGAGTGCACTTAAACTAACTGCACGTAAGGTTCCCAATGTGGAACGCCTTCCCTGAACATCTGAGGATAACACAATCCACCGTCTGCTTTAAAAAAAGGACTTAAAATATTTATTTGTAATATAATTTACTCTTAAAAAAAGAATTTATTGTTTAATTTTTATTTCTGGATAACTTCTGTAATGTGACCTTGAGAGCTTTGAAAGGCACTTATAAATAAATTATTATTATTATTATTATTATTATACGCTGCCAAATGTGTCCAAATCAGCTGATGACGGTGGCGTTGGTGGTGGCGGCAGTGAGCCTGGACTGCATTCAGAACACTTAGGCTAAGTTATGTGTAAAGGAACCCACTGACCATCCTTGGTAAACCTGTGCCATACTGGACAGTGGTGGTAGTGGTGGTATATAAAAAGTTATGGTGATAACACACCAATAAAACAATTGTTTGCTAGTTTGTCTTGGTAAACGCGGGTGAAATAAGCTAATAATATCATATTGTGAGCGCTAGGAGAGTGGCTTTTTATAACACTTTTTCTAAAACAATAGACCTTTCAGTTAGTTATTTCATGTCTTTCATGCTGAACTAAATTGTCTTATTGAAAGTGAGAACATTATTATTTTAACCACAATTCATCAACAATAACAGTTAATGATCTATTATTGGTTGTGGGGTTAGCAGCTTTTCTGTAGGTATTTTCTTTAAGGGTAATGTATTAAGCTGAGTTTAAAGTGAAATTAAAGTGTTTTGTGAGCATTTTTTTTTAACCAATCACATATGTGCGGTTTTTCACTATAAACTCTTTTCACTCTTGGAACATAAACCACACGACAAACGGGGCTTACTGTACTTCATATATACATTTAAATTTGCTTCATCAGACTACAATAAACAGCACTTAGTTCAGATTTTAAATTTACCATCATGTCTTAAAGTACATTATTTAAAAATGGTTGATTAGCAGCAAAAAGGTTCTGTGTTTGATTCTCGGTCAGGACAGACAGGGTCCTTTTCGTGTGAACATTGCTTGTTCTCTGCAGGTCTGTGTAGGTTTCTTCCAGGAGCTCCAGGTTCCTCCCACAGTCCAAAAACATGTATGTCTGTTAAATTAGAGATGCTAAGTTGCTTGTAGGCAACTGAAAACAGGCCTTCTGTTCTGACACTGGTGTTGATTTGTGCTTGTGGACAAGTGTACTCGAGTTTATTCTCGGTGGAACAGTGATGTGTTAAAAATGTTACTGAAAGGGGCTTAAAACTGAAACATTTGCATTTACAGCGAACTTCAATTTGTCTCTGCAAATAAAGTGCAGTCCTGATGATGACTGCCATGACGGACAGGTGGAGCAAGATTTGCGGTGGAGGAGAAATTGGACGTGGTTGCTGTCCCCTGGCTCTGGCTGAGGGTGCTGCTGATCTGTGTAAACAGCCGGATGCCATTTCCATTTCATTTTTTTTTTTTTCACAAAGCATGAAATTAAAGCTATTTATAACCTGGACGATAATTACATTATACTTATTCCATCATGATTAGATTCCTGCTTTTTATGATACAATGTCACAGTTTTAATTAAAACGTCTCTCAGGCAGCATGGCTGGCCAACTGGGCTGTTTGTTCATTTGCTCTCATTTGCAAAGGACTCTCTTTCTGCTTCTCATGCCGTCACTGTCATGCTTTGCTGAAAGCTCCAGACACTTTATTCAAAAATTTAAATTAAAATGACAATATTAATGGATTATTTGTCCTAGACATGATCGGGTTAGCAATAATGTCTGCTCTGTGGTACTCTCACTCCAACTTAAAGCCCAACTGTTTTTTATTTATGGGGAGGGGTGTGGTTTGAATGTAAAATAATGCTTTAACACTGAATGTATTATTTTGTTTCATTCAAAGGAACTGAGTTGAACAAACCACATAGAATTACAAAAATGACCTTTACTAAATACACATAAAGACAGGTTTTGTGGTGGCCAATAATTTATAGTGCTCATGTTTTTAATCTTATCTGTGAGTTGTGTGTTACATTGTGTTCTCATATGTATGGAACTACAATAGGAATAAACCAAAACATTTTTCATCTAGCCAAATAAAAAAAAATCACATAAAAAAATTGGACATCCTTAGGAATGGATATTAAAATATTCAACAGTTTATTTATTCACTATTAATTAATTTATTAATACTTTTTAGCTTTGACCCAATTTAACAAACCTGGTAATAAAGATCAGGGCATCTGAATATTAGAGGTGTGTATGTTAGATGTTTCATGGCATCATTCTAAAAATCTTTTGGCACCTTTAATTTAAAGAGGCTTTATGTTAAAGCGGCATGACTGCAGGTATTGTCCTTATGTTTGCAACATCCCAGTGCCACAGCATGGTTGGCCTTGCTCTCTCTAACTCTCACTGTCTAGGACGGCCCTCTCTCTCGCCCATCAATCAGTGCGATGCCAGCATGCATGGGCAATTGTTGGCTGACATAACAGATGTGGTGGTTAGTATTCTTCTCAAAGTGTGTTGAGCAGTCTAATGATGTTGCGCTTGTATGTCATTTTGAAAAAGAGTCGTGCCATGTGTCTCCGTGGGAGTAGTTGCTAGCCTTCACCTGTCCCAGTGCTGCTAGCATTGTGTAATGGGGAGATCTATCTAGTGGGTGAGAATTAGTAATGATTCAACTGTAAATACATTTAAAAAGAAAACAAAATCTAATAGGTGTGACATCAGAATATGAAGTAAAGGTGTCCGGCCAACCAAAAGAAAAAAGTGATTTATTAACCATCCATTTTTAAACTGTTAAGAGCATCCATTTCTTATGGGACTGCAACTCTCCGCACCATAATGTGGCACTCCTGCATCCCGAAGCAAGGCTAGTGCACAAATAAACACATTTTGAATGGAAAAGGCAAACCTTTTTGCTCTTTATACTCAATGGACTCACTGTTAGAATTATGAAATATAAACTCCCGGGGTAGTTTAAGAAAGTTTGCAGTTAATGTTAGCAGTGATACTTGCAAAAAGAGAAAAAAAAGAATATGAGAATACCCTGTAGGTACTGTGCACTGAGACCAAACTTAGGGCGAAGAAAGAAGTAGGCAATACTTCCTACATTTTTAATGGCTGATATATACTCAATAATAAATCACTGATAAATAAAAGATGCTTACTTGTCTTGATTAAGGTGTGTGTATTCCCTTCCCCTGATGCCAACATGTCTTTGATTCATATATATGTGTGTATGCAATCCTCCTTCCTCTCTCTATTCAACATTTCCACTTTATGTAGCACACTTGAAAAGGGAACGGCTCATGGCTGGGGGGATGTTGTACAGAAATGAGCCAAAGAAACGTTTCGCCGAAGGCATTGACTCGGGGCATTGTTAGAAGCTGAGGCCACCCTGGATGCTCATTCATGTTTTATAGTGGAGAGGCTATCGCTTTAAATGTGTCCCACTTGAATGAAATCTGGCTCTGTGGCTCTGGGAGATGGAGGAGAGCAGTAATTAATACCTTGTGGATATTCCATGTTTCTGACGATCGATTAAATCATTCAAAGCACTGCTAATTATAAAGCCCCCCACCGGACGTTGAGTTTCTCGCTGTTTATTGTAAATGTCATGATTGTGGTGTGATGCAACAACAGTTATCAGATCATTAGGGTTTACTAGTTGTGCAAAAAGGTTTCATTGTGGCTCAAGTCAAACCTGTGTGTTGTTGGGTTACTTAAACACCGTCCAGTATTGTAAACGCCCAGTCAGACTATCTAAAGTAAACTCAGACTAGTGTGCAGTTCTGGGTAAACTGTTGACCCTGTTATGCACACTGTCAACTAGTGGTGAGAAAATGCGCCATAATATCATGATGTTGCAATGAGACAATGTAACAATATTCATGGTGGACATGTGTGAACAATAAACATTTTATTAATGGTGATTTTGATGTAACTGCATCTGCACTGTTCAACAGCACCAATCAACAACCCAGTCCAGCAGCACAGCTTCCAGCCTTCCTGCTTGAGACTTTCCAGCCATCAATTTACTTCAAATTTCATTCGAAATATTGTGAGAACACTGAACTGAAATTGCAGCACGGTGGTGCAGGGGTTAGTGCTGTTGGCGCACAGTAAGAAAGTCCTGGTTTGATTTCCGGGTTGTGCGCATGGTGCTTGGGTTTCCTCCGGGAGCTCCGGTATGCTCTCACCTCCAAAAACATGTGTGCTTTAGGGATAGGTCAGTTGAGCAAACTAAATTGCCCCTAGGTATGAATGTGAGTTGACCCTGAGTGCGGTGGGGTAGAAACTTGAATTCTTACTTTGTTGTGGTCCCTGCCTTGCCCCAGAACTGAATCACAAATTGTTACACCCCTACTGTACACATGCAACGACTATTCTGTTTTTAAGGATATTGAAAGAAATGTAAATGTTGTTTTCTGAGTACTTAAATCATCTTTAAATAGCTGGATATGTTTTAATGATTGTGGCCCAGAACTGATTACAGATTCATCATTAAAATACTATTTTAACTTTCCAGTTTAGTCATTTGAATTAGCTTAATTAATTAGCTTAACAGTAATTAAAACAGCAAAAATCTATTTAACATAGTTAACATAAAGGACAAACATCAAGTTTACTCTTTAAACTACTTCTCATATTTTATACCGTTAAAAGTCACTGCATTTGTTGGTGAAATGCTGTCTTCTCCGTATCTGTTCAAAGTATGTAGCATCTTTGATGAACTCTTAATGTCCTCTTTGCTTTCTCTCTAAAATCACATGTAGCCATTATCAGTCATTATTTATGTTTCCAATGGTGCTCTGTGCATATTCTCTGTGCAATCAATAAAATGAAAATGCATAAAACAGAATTTTAGAAATAAAAGTACTTTTACAAAAAGTGTAAAAGTATTTGGCCTGTTTTCATCTACAGCGAAGAACATAAGTATTTGAACACCCTACACATGGCCCCATTCGTCCTCTCCTTAATACAGTGCAGTTGCCCTGTCCCCTTCGCAGTAAAGCACCCCCAAAGCATGATTTTTCCACCCCCATGCTTCACAGTAGAGATAGTGTTCTTTGGATGCAACTCCTCCTTCTTTTTCCTCCAAACACGGTGAGTTCTATTTTGGTCTCATCTGACCACATGACTTTCTCCCATTCCTCATCTGGATCATCCAGATGGTCACAGGCAAACTTCAGACGGGCCTGGACCTGTGAAGACTTGAACAGGGGAACCTTCCGTGAAACCATGACAGTGTAGTGTTCTACCAACAGTGACCTTTGAAACTGTGGTCCCAGCTCTCTTCATGTCATTGACCAGCTCCTCCTGTGTAGTTCTGGGCTGATTCCTCACCTTTCTTATCATCAGTGATACCCCACGAGGTGAGATCTTGCATGGAGCCCCAGTCCGGGGGAGACTGACAGTCGTCTTTAACCTTTTCCATTTTCTGACAATTGCTCCAACAGTTGATCTCTTTTCGCCAAGTTGCTTGGCAATTGCCCCGTAGCCTTTTCCAGCCCGGTGGAGGTCCACAATTTTGTCTCTGGTGTCTTTGGACAGCTCTTTTCTGTGCATATCTCTCTGTAAGTACTGATAGAGACAGCATTGCTTTAAAATGTTCTCCTCCTCCATTAAACTGCTTTTGTGTTATTTTTGTCAAAGATGAGCAAAAATGTTATCTTGACGTTCATTAAATATATAACGATTTCTATTCTACATCCACAAAAGTTTTTAAGTATTAAAACTCTTTCGATGGAAACATAGCTGAGCTCATGGCCTCACTCAGTAAATTAAGAATGAATAGACTGATTGATATTGTCTCCAAAACGAAACCCTCACTACTGTTTCTTCATCCTTTTCAGAAATGTATTCTGGAAGGATTAGATTTTTGTGTTCAGTTGATTCAAGCCAAATGTGTGTAGATCATTAGTATCCGATGCTGCTAGTTTTTGTGGCCTCTTGCTTGATCTCTTTGGCATAAGTTTCATAAATGGAATGAATACTTCATATTTCGATGACCCACTAAATTAACATGCAGTTCATTAATTAATTAAGAGCTAATATGGCAGTTTTAAAGTAAAACAATATGGACAGGCATCTGCCCAAACCCACATTAAAGCACATGGTCTTTCACAATTTCACTAACAAGCTCTGCTCTTTCTAATAAAATATAAAATATTTAAAACATAAATGGAAACTAATGATGATAATATATGACTGGGAAATGCAATGGCACTGGATGAAAAGAATCTGATGCCTGAATTAAAAAGGCAATGCACAAAAACAAAAATGATTATATATGTGCTACCAATTAATTATGCTCAGGTTTTTTTCGCATCATTAACCATATTATTGGCATCATGCTGTCAGTCATTTCTCCTAAGAACTGTTCTGAGACCTATCCAGTGACGCAGGTGCACTACTCACTACTAGATGACTATACTGCACTACAGCAAAAGAAGCTTAGAAACGAACAATTATATTATACTCATGCATTAATGATCAGTGCATTTATTAAACTGTCACCAGTTATTATAGAATATTTACCTGATTTTAAAAAAAATGTGACAATAAAAGTCTTCCGAGAAATTATCAGCAGATGCTGTGAACCTTGATTTGTTTTTGCAGTTTAAAAGTTGTTTTTATCACGTTCAAATTTCGTAGAGCCATCTTCATGCAATACTACCCTTTTCTTGGTAAGTATGTACCAGCTTTCTGTACACTTAGAGAGCTCTTTTTCCAAGCAGCTGTTTGTTCAGGTTAGCTGGTTGATGTTTGAGGATTGCCATTTTCAAAACCATGCCACAGGTTCTCAAAGGGACTGAGATTTGGTCCTTGACTTGGCCACTAGAGACTGCATATACTGGACATTATAGGACATTCACCGCTCCAGCATTGCATTGGCCTTGTGTTCGGTGCTGTTGAATGATGGATTTTCTCCCAAGTATCCGTTTCTTAGCAGACAAAAGCACATTAGCTGTATTTCCTCCATTCTTCTCCATGCATACTTCTTTCACCTTTAACAAGATACCTTCTCCCTGTTAATGAAAAGCACCTCCACAAATTTCACCACCCTATTTCACTGTAGGGTTGGTATTTCTTGAGACACAGGCTGCAGTAGACTTGCAGAATACATAGCATTTTGAATTCGTCTTGGTCTCCGTCCTGGTTTCATCTTAGTTGGGTCATTCTTCTGCTTGATAACCTTCTGGGCAACTCTCAGGCTTTTTCTTGCCATGATTGTGTCATGATGTTGTGGACCTGTGCACCTTTAATCCACTTTCAACTTCTGAACTCTCTAACTTCAAAGTCACTCTGTTGTCAAGTCCAGGTCTCAGGGAGTTTTGAAGACTGACTTTTTCTGCTGTGGTGTGCGCTTCAACTTCCTGTCCAATTAAGATGCAATACATTCGGAACTTTAAGGGGTTTGAAAACATATGAAATATCACAGTTTTAAAATGCACAGGTGAATTACTTTTTCTTTTGCTTTGAACATTTATATAGGAGTTATTTAGAAAAATACATTGCTTATAATCCATAAAACGTGGGAAACTCCTGAGGGTTAGTTCAGTTTCAGGTTTTGATTTGAATGGCTTGATGACCTGAATGTCAAGGACATTAAAACCAGGCATTTTGATGAGAATTTTCTTTTGTTCCTTTAGAGACTCGCAGGAAATATTGGAAACAAAAAGAGTATGAACATCATTCAGCATTACAATGCATCCCCCTTCCTTTAGTTACAAAGCTCTGTGGTCCCAGAGAAGACTTTAGTGCCAGAGTAATAGATATTCAAGTCAGAGATCGGCAAACCCAGAGAGACAGAGGGGTAAAGGGTAAAGCAACCTTTAAGGTGATGTTAAGGTGAAGCAGGTGGTGCACCTTAATGCTCTGATACTAAAGGTTGTGCACCTTTCTCTTGACAGGGACTCATGGAGTTTTGACAGTCCCTCAGCAAACGCCCTTCCTGGTGGCATAGCAAAAGACCACTGAAGCGTTTAGCCAATGGTGCGCCTGACCTTTTCTTAGCAGCTCACGTATGTGTAAGTTGATGTTCGGTGGAGCTGCAGGCCTGAATCACGAGCTGGTTGCTTTTTCCTCACCTTGGCTGAACACAACATCCTAGTTGACAGTTTTTTTTTTTGTTGAAAGACTCTTAGATGGTTAATTACACAAAACAACAGCATGACCTTCTCGTCTGGCTACTGAGACAGTGGGTATTGGCACTACAAGCCGTGCTACAATCTTAAATATAAGTTTGGTATTTTTGGTGCTTGCGGACTGTGTTTTTTAGTAGATTCTTGCATTTTGTTTCTCCTAACTGACTGCATGCTTTACCACAAAGGCCAGAAATTAACTACACAAGTTAATTAAAGGGAGAATTTGGATTATAAAATTGAAGTAGGATGAATTGACATGCAGTACACTCAACTAAGCTCTGTTGTCCTCATGGCCATGAGATGCATTCTTACTATTATAAAGAAAAATGTTTGGTTTAGGATTAATTATGTTCTTACCATGACATGCTTCAAGACAAAACCTTTGCTCTTGATTAGCTGTTCAAAAGCATCCTTTCATGATAATATAGGAAACACACCCTTCATAAACAAAGCCTTAACTGCGATGAAAGGCCACTTACCAATTTATTATAGGGCAAGGTATGCAACAAAAACCCTCCTGTTAATGGTTATCAGGTCCATCGTGTTGGAATGCCTCATTACTGGAGCTTTGAACTACGAGACCTCCCTTTGGTTTTGGAGGCCACACAAGCATACCGTTCCTCTGAGTGAACCTAGTCTGCCTGCTTCACTCGAGTTTGGTAAAGTAATTACCATATGAATCACCGCTGTGAATTAAAAAGTCCAGTGTGCTGGACCAGCCGTTAACTGCATTTGCTTTAGTTCTAAAACATTTCTGAAATGCTGGAAAAGGCTTTTGTGTTTTGCTGAATTGCTCATCATAATTTAACCCTGAATTTGGCCCTACATTTCAGTTCTTTAGGAAGCATTTTTCATTTTCATTTTACGAATGAAAACATGCACTTTGTTAAAACTACATATAATTTGTGAACAATTCAGGTGAAAGTGGCTTCAGGGCATATGTTACAACTTACCTGTAGGCAGGACTAATCACAACAGAGGGAGGCTGCAAAACACGTCTAATAAGTTGATACAAACTTATTCAAGATTCTTTATTTGTCACATACACAGTTATACAACATGCAGTGAAATGCACCCCAAACCTAAGGCTGTGCAAATTTCCAAAAAAGATAAGCTAGGATTACATAAAGAGAGATAGAATAACAAATATAATAACAACTAGGCTAAAATAAAATAAGAAAAATATTCTGTATATATATATATAAACAGAAAGAAAACAAAAAAAACATTCATACACATACACACAAACTTTAAACATTGGTATGTGTGTATGTGTGTATGTACATATATATGCACATAAATGCACATCTATTGTCAAATGTCTTGGTTGAGGAGTCTTACAGCCTGATGATAGAAACTCCTCCTGAGTCTTTCTAAAAAGTTTGCCATATTAAGCAGGTGAAAGTTACTGGGGTGAGATGAGTCTGATTGCTCTGGTCCTGCATCTCCTGGTGTAGGTCTCCTGGAGAGACAGCAGAGCTGATCTCCCAACCACTCTCTGTAGTCCCTTAATGTTCTGGACACAGCTGTCCCTAACCCAGGAGGTGATGTTCTGTGTTAAAAGACTTTCTACAGCACCAGAGTAAAAAGGGAGAGACGGGAGAGAGACTCCAAATTTTATTAGCTGTCTCAGGTGGTAGAGACGCTGCCTTGCTTTTTTTGGACAGTCCATGTTAGATCCTCAGAGATGTGAACACTCAGATACTTGAATACTTGAAGCAGCTCACCCTCTCCACTGCAGTCCCCTTGATGTTGAGGGGGGTATATGACCTCTGCTGACTCCTGCTGAAGTTCACCACCAGCTCCTTGGTCTTACTGTCGTTCAGTTGGAGGCAGTTCTCCTAGCACCACAATGTAAGGTTCTCCACCTCCTCTCTGTAAGCAGTCTCGTCGTTTTGGAGATGAAGCTCAGCTTGAAGGTGTCATCTGTGAACTTGACAAACAAGTTGGAGCTGTGTGTGGCCACGTAGCCATGTGTGTAGATGGTGTAAAGCAGAGAACTGAGGACACATCCTTGAGTAACAAACTGCACTTTATTGGGTGGTAGTGGCATTGTCGGTAGGATACTCGCTTCTATACCAAGAGGTCATGGGTTCGAATCCTACCTTCAGCACACCACCACTGGGTTCCTGAGCAAGACCCTTAACCCTGAGTTGCTCCAGGGAGACTGTCCCCTGTAGGTAGGGAATGGAAGTCGTTTTGGATAAAAGCGTCTGATAAGTGCCATAAATGTGATGGTTATTATGGTCAAACTAGGAAAATCTGTTAACAGGGAATAAAAATGTAGTAATATTAATTTATCACATTCAGATGATGTTAATGTGTTATCTTTGACAACACTGTTATCTATGAGGCTCTGCTTCTGGCTGTATAAGTGATCAGTTGAAAGATTTAAAGTATTTGTCAGCACACTGCCAAGTAATCACTGCCTTTCCATCTCGAACGTTCATTTCAATCAATCTTTTTTTTGAATCGAGTAATCATGGCTACTTTAGCTGCAGTGTATACAAGAATAAAAGGGCCCTGTCTTGGCTCAATTGCAATGGGACCTTGGTATAGTTCTGTCTGTCTCCTGTGGTGTAAAATGTTGAAGGGGGGTTTGGGGAGGAAGGGGGGGCTCAGCATATAATCACACATCCCTAATAGCTCAATCTGAGACCTGCCAGCTTTTCTATTTTTAAAGGCAATCCCCGCGCTTTCGTTAATGAACATGCATGCACCTCTTGCCACAGCGGCCGCCGTCTCCATTGTGCCGGCAGACGCTCTCCTTTCATTAGGGCTCCCACACTCCGGTGGAGACAATAGAGCAATTCCAAGGCAATCTTTATGGAAGGTCGGAAAACAATGGGACGCCAAGGGGGAGTTCACATAGTAATAAGTGGACAAACCTAGGAGCGATTAACTCCGTTGTAATCCCATTGAGTTCAATCAAAGGGAAGTGAGTGGGGACTGCTCAGAAATCAAGCAAAGAGTG
This sequence comes from Hemigrammopetersius urotaenia, assembly GCA_037974485.1. Lineage (NCBI taxonomy): Eukaryota > Metazoa > Chordata > Actinopteri > Characiformes > Alestidae > Hemigrammopetersius > Hemigrammopetersius urotaenia. The sequence goes on from JBBPDC010000129.1 coordinate 20,409,030, forward strand.
AAGAGCTAAAGAAAGCGAAATACTTTGAGCGCAGCACCTGTGGTACTGGAGCTATGCTGTTTCAGTGCAATGAAACAGGTTTGCTCATTCCTTTATCAAGCTGTGTGGCTAGGGAGAGGAAAAAAATAGATTAGGTAATTCTCAACAAATTCTAACCAAGAGCCACAGTTCTGATATATATCAGGTTGGACATTTTGGTTTTTCAGTGATAAATGCTGAAATTGTAGTTGTTAAAAGTTATTTTTCCCTCTACGTACCGAGCTAGTAATTTATTAAGTATCCTTGTCTAGTACTCACAAGCCATTTTATCAGATATAGTTTGTAGGTTCACAGTTACTGACTGTAGCCCATCTGTTGCTGCACAGTTGATCAGGACCGCGTGACCCCATGCATTAATGGCAAAGAATGAAATAAAAAAATACATTGTTGTGTTTATTAGGAAGATGCTCAGATACAAAAGAATGCTGTTACGGTGTTTTGTTTTAGATTGCTTCACCATGGAGTTGGGAAAATTTGCATTGAAGCACTAGTTTGTCAGAGCTGTTAACCCAGTGAAACACTCATAGCTTAGTAATTATTACCTTCTGACAAGATGTGAGATCTTTAGCATCATGAATGATGGCCAACAGATAGCCCAGTGTAGTGTGGAGCGACACGAGAGAGTAGGTAATCCACACACTTTGCTCTGAGAACGCTCTCTGAATAGAGGAGAGATTCCCACCTGGAATCCGCATTCCCATACACACACAAGTACTCACGGTCCTGAAGAGATGAGATGGCTGGTATGGTGGCAGGTGATGACTCAGTGACTGAGTATTGGCTACCTCCTTGACCTTGGAGTAGGTGCTGTGTGAGTTGGTCAGTTGGATACACAATTTCCCAACATTTTGGACAACAGAGTGAAATTTTACCATTTTCGTTAAACAAAGACACAAAGAGGATTTATAGGCCCCTGGATTAAAACCACTCTGATATGAAAAACAAATCTTTTCAGATTCCCATTTTTATCAAAGGGGACAACCATACTTGTACAGCAATAATGGTAATGTGGTCACTGATGGCATTGCAGTGCTGTGATTTGAACCCACAGCCTTCCTCTAGTGTCTTTTGTTGGATGATAAGTCTTTTTGAGTCACAAGACTTAAATCTGAATCATTGGTGTTTAAGTCAAAGCTGAGTCACGAATCTACTGATGAAGAACTATGGAAGAGATTCCCAACTCCTTGAGGGCCGGTGTCCAGCACAGCTGTCCTCTAAACCTGTCAATGTGTTAAACCAGGTGTTGTGAGCAGGAAATGCACCAAACTGTAGAGCAATAGTTCCCCAGGAGAACACCTAGTTCTGCACATTTTGTGTTTACACACTCAGTTCAACTTCATTTGAGTACTTAACTGAGCAGGGAAACCATTTAAATGTGCAGGTGTTCTGTAGCCAGTTTGGAAACCACTGGACTAGAAGACTTCGAACACAAATTGTGCAAAGAAAAAGATGAGCTGTAGTCTGTCATGGCGTTTTTCCTCCAGACTGTGCAGTATGATGCCTGCTGTTACACATCCATGCTTGGTCCCTTTACCTGATGGAACGACTGCACTCAGTATGTACAAACCTACGGCGTGTACCTGTCTTTTAGGTGTTTCTTCTTTTAGGTGTTTCTTCCTATGAGTGAAGGGATTTCTACTAAACTGGCTGCTCAGTGAATATTTAAGGCCATTTCTATGTGGGAGGACTATTCTGGACTACTGGACTATTCTAATGATACATTGCACAGTTTCTGTTACAGCAGGTCAGAAAGCTGATACACTCAGAGCCTGCTGGTATAATATCTTTGCTTCCCCTGAAGGATATAGGAAATTTAAATCCGCTCATAGATTTGGTGTTTACTGAAATCATATGCTACTGTGGTATTTGAATATGTGACCAGTCTTTGTGTCATATAAAGCATTCCCATAAGGAGGCAGGTCGATTACTAATCATCACAATGGCAATTCATAGAGACCCAGAGCTATTGATTAGTGGGTGTGTCTGCAGGCCGTTGGAGACCATTGGAGACATGGATATAATGAGAAATCATAAAGCACTGAAGCATTTGTTTTGCTTTTGACACAAGGGGAAGTATGACCCCTGGACCAATAAAGGGACAAAAAGATTGATCGAAGAATCGTTGTTTCTCTGTCGCTGCAAAAAGCTTAAGGTAACGGATGCAAGCTGAATATTATAATCATTATGTACTTCATATCTAACTCCATGAGTGTGTGCTCAAGTATTTTGTACCATAAAATGGGTGATGAAACGTTCTTCTCTCTTCCAACTTACAGTTTGATTTCTTGGTCGGGGTGTGCATGTGATATCGAATGGACGTTCATTTTATGTCATGTGGTTTGGGACAAACTCTACTTTTGTGAAAGTTCTCAAAATAAGTTTTTTCTCTTTTGCATTGTACGCATATGGCCTGCACATTTCAGCCTTAGTTCAAGTATCCCCATGCATTGGGGATTATAAACGCTGTGTAGAAACCAGTGTGAATTGGAGTACATGGAATGATTTACTGACTACTCTGCATCTGATTCATCAAAGTGGCGTGCAGCATTGGAACGATAAGTTATTTGAGCATAACTCATTAATCGCAGCTTCATTAGTCCCTTATTGAAACATCATATGCAAATGAAACTTGCCTAATTTACATACAGTGGCCCCAAAAACTACATGAACATTATATATATTCAGTTCATTGTGTTTAAAAACAAAATGTGAAACAAACTGGAATTTATTTTAAAGAGAAGAGCTCTGTTATTTCCCCCCGGCAAAGTGTCCTTTCGAAATTTTGAATCCATAATGTTTTTGTCCATGATTCCAATGAACACAAGCTCAGTGACACCACTGTGAAAGGATGTTTCCACCTCGGGAGACCCTCAGTGCAGTCTGGTGGGAGTTCTTCTGCAGGCTTTTTTCCATATAAACAGTCTACCATCCCTTTGATGTTGCACTAAAAGTGTTTTCTCTGGAACAATAATCCTTATGTCAAACATTTTATGACGAGACCTAAAGACCGTTCAAGTTCATCAAGGATTAAATGAATAAATGGTCCCTGTACAATTTTAGAACCACTGTATTTGTTTTAGGAAACATGTTTGTGATGCAGCCTTGGGCCAGTTGGAGGAAAGCATTCAATAATACCATGAGCTATGGCTACTTCAGAATGATTTTGATGACTTACTGCCAATCAAATGTCAAGCTTTACATACACACACACATACAAAAATGGAGAACTCTGAATACTTGATCAAATTTGACATAAATGTGAGCGTTTGCATTTACAAATAGTACTGAAAAACCTTTGGTTGTTTGTAATAAGTGAAAATAGCATTTATTTGTTACCAGAATCAGAAATAATGTTTTTATTCCACTGACATGCATCACTCACACACATGTCAGTGGAAAGAATACATCATTTCTGATTCTGGTTATATATTGTGGAAGCACCTATTAGAGAGATGCAGCATGCCACAAGGTTATAAAACCACTGGCGACTGGAAGAGACAGGGCCCTAGAAGTGATGGTATTGATAGTATGGGAAACATGATCACCCGCCAGTCTGTCCCAGTGTTTAGTAGGGGGAGAGAGAGTGTGTGTGTGTGTGTGTGTGTGTGTGTGAGAGAGAGAGAGAGAGAGAGAGAGAGAGAGAGAGAGAAAGAGAGAGACACAGAATGAAAAAAAGACTCTGGTTAAGAGACCATACTGGTCCCCTTGCTTCTCTCCATCCCTCTGCTTCTTTCTAATCGGCATACAAGCGACAGGCATCCTATTGTTGCAGCCGCTTGGCTGCTGTTCCTTAGGCTATTGATGGAACTTCAGGGCAGGGGGACGGCCCCAGCCCAGCACTTTCTCATCTAGCACTGGAGTCAGGCCGTCTGTCCGCCTACCATCCAAAAAGAGACACCCTGAATTTAATCTGAAAAGGAGAAGGGGGTGGCAGGCAGGAGTTGGTGTATCATATCAGCTCGTCTGATAATGCCTTCGCTACGCTAGCAGTGAGGGATTGGAAAGTGGCACCACGTTTTAAGCCAGACTGATCAATGGCGCTTATGTATTGGGTCGAGCAGCATGGAGCAGATGTATGGTTCCACTTGTCTGCTTGCAATTAAAGGGGGAAATAGATTGCCAAAGCATCGCACAGTAAGACGAACCTGCGCAGGCTCCAGGTCCCACTGGAGTCATTTGTCTTTTACATTTGAGTGCGAGAAGGCAGGTTTTTACTTCAAGGGTGAAACCGAGGCATTGCACCCATGCTGTTATCATTTTCACATTTTTTTCTTTGGCCTCCGAGATTGGTTTTAACGCCTCATTTTAGGAACCAGTCTAAAAGCCGTTTCATCTCAACTTGCATAAGTGACTATGCAGATGGCTTGTGGTTTGCAAAAGAGTAGCCTCAGCCTAAGCAACGTCAATGCTCTGAAGTTGCAAGCACGCCCTGTCAGTAGGGCAGTAACTGGGTTATAGCTCCGGTAATGAGGCTCAATTATGTGGTGTTTGTGTTGATGGTTATTGAGTGCGGGTCATCTTGAGTAGGACGGCCATCCCAGAGGCCACACTGTGGGTAATTAGAGTTCACGCGAGAGAGGGGTTAACGGACCTCGCTTGGCGCAGAAGAGCTCGCTGCTGCTCCTCTCTTTTGATGTCTGGGCAGTTGGCTCTCCCCTCTATCTACCTGAATGTCAACCAATTGGGACGGCACAAGGGCCTGACATTATGTCTGCGGGTTATCATTATATGTGTGTTTTTTTTCCCTTTTCCCTCCACCTGATCGATTGGCTCTCGTCCGCAGTGGTGCTTCTGGGGGGAACTGTCATTGCTAGTTAGGGACTGACCAGTGGGGATCATTAGGAGAGAGCCCAGGCTTGGGGGAGGCTTTGTTGGGTGGTGGAGGGGAGAGAGAAAAGAAAGAGGGAGGGCAGGGTTTTCTGAAGAAGCCAAGCCTTTCTCTTTTAGCCTCCTGGACTTGGTTGACCTTTCACTTAGGGAGCAGCTGGAGCCGAGAGATATTTAATTGAATGGAGTCTTCAGATGTATTTTGGAAAGAGCGATGCAAGAGGGAAAGAGAGAGAGAGAGAGAGAGTGAGAGAGAGAGAGAGAGAGAGCACAGAAGATACTGCCAGCTCAAGATGAGGGAGTCCAAGGGAGACTGGGAGAGAGAGAGAGAGGGTAAGAGAGGCAAAGAGAGAGTTTGCTTGACCTTCAAAGCCTAATTGATAGGCTTTTCATAGACCTTGTTTGAGATGTGCGTGGTCCCTGTTGTTCCGCAGACCCTTACAACTCCTGCAGAAGTACAAAGTCAACTGCAGGTAGTGAGCCCCCAGTGGCCCACCGCAATCAATAGCAAGCAGGCACGGCTAACGAGGGCTGCAGTCACTCTCAGGCTTCTGTGGGCCGCATTAACAGGCAGAGGCAGAGGCCCATTTCCACTGCCTTCCCTCATTAACACCGCCAAATGCAGCAGCGCAGCGCAATTAAGCACTACTCTGCAGTTGGTCAGATGCTTGAATGAAATATATAAAGAACCCAAAACAAAAAAGGTTCTATCAGACTGGACAGCAAGGATAGAAACATGAAAACCCAAGTCCACAAACTGGGACACACATCAAAACAAAATCAGCCTTGCGCCCCTCAGCTTCCACTGCCATGCCCCCTCTCTCCTCTCTCTCATCTCCTCGCTCTCATCCTGCAATTGCTTCTCCACCTCGTATCTTGAGTCTGCACATCTTTCTGTATGTTCTCTCTCGCTCTGTGTTCATTTCTTTTCATATTCCTGTCACTTTTTTGCTGAAAATGGGCACTCTTATGCAAGGCTGAGAGATGACGATTCAATTTTTATCCTTTTCTTTTTGGGAAAATCCCGCCAAGCTGCTAGGTAAAAGCCTGGGGCTTAAGGTCTGGTTGGATCCCCCGGAAGTGAGACGGGTATCAGTCGGAGGTTGGAAGCCTGGTCCTTATTGTCTTTGAGAGCGATTTAATTAGGCCCAGTTCCCCCTCTCAGAGGGCCGGGAGTTTGAAGAGGTGGGGGGCGAGGGTGTGGGTTTAGGCCAGGGAATGGCTCCTGCAGCTAGGCTCTTGTGAAGGCAGCAGCCTTGGACACACAGAAAGGATTTTGCAGGGATCATGTACGGAGATCAACAGATAAGCAGCTAATTTTGTGTACTTAAGGGAGCAAGCGATTGAGCGTGGCCCCCTCCGGAATTCCACCAGCAGAGAGGATGAAAGACGGGAATGGAGCAGAGATCCTGGGCTCTTTTGGCCATTAATGCTGATCTTGAAAATTAAAGATTTATACCACTTGATAGAGTTCACTAACAGTATATACTGGATAGAAAAGAAGAAATTGTCTTTAAAGGTGTCTTTTAAATATTTGAATGCCTTTCTTTTTTGCTAAGTGAGTATCTTAGGAAGAGAGTGGGAACGCTCTGAGTTCTGACAGCTCAGAGGATGAGCTTGGATGCTAATACAGTGAGTCTGAAATGTTATATCTAATCTAGATACTACTTTCAAATACTCTATTTCTGTGGTTCACGTTTTTTTCACAGGTAATGACTCTAGGCCGATATTTTACAGTCCAGAGATGATAAGTTTGTTGATTTGATGGGGTTGAGTACATAGCTTCATGAATAGTCCACTATGCTTCTAGTTAATATTCTGCATCTCTCCATGAGGCCTCAATGAGAAATAATAAAATATGATTCTACTTTTAAGAACCTTGTTCTTTCATGTCAAACTTTTGACAGTTTTGTCTCCATATGAGTAATCTCATCAAAGTGACATTGTTATGCCTTGTTATGCATATCAAACCCATAAAAAGAAAAAATATCTAAATTACCCACGAATGTACTCCTTGTTTGGGAGAAAAAGGGGGGAAACACCTCATTGTTATATTCATGTTGTTCTTATACTTTTCTTCAAAATGGGGCACACTGTACCTTGGGACATTGTCTCTGCAGACCCAGTGAATACATGACAAACATGAATCAACATGAACTTATTAATAAAGACCTTGTTATTCAGCATATGTTTGATGCTGCCAGTCAAAAGCAACCCCCACTCCACTCCACTCTACCCTACTCTACCCCATCCCCCCACCTTTATTGTCACATACTTTCCTAATACTAAGTTTTGAAGACTTTGGTGAATTTGGTGTGGTAGCCATATTTAATCTGGGCCTGACAGTCTCTGACTGTCAAAGTGGTGGTGCAGCCAATGGGCTCCCCAGTAGGTTCTTCTGGAGAATCTTTGCTGGGGTGGTTTGTGGACAGTTAGTTTCAGGAGGACTCTTGGAGTCTATAGAAACTCAGTGGACCAATATATGACTCTGTTCTTTGTAAGAGGCAATCCCTCAATGTTTAATCAAAGGACCGATCTGGCATGTCGTTAGCCTTTTTTTTTTTCCACCGAGCTCCATTTTCTTTCAGTACATGAGCTTGCTTCAGAAAGATCAAAACGGCTGGATAATATGATCTGTTGCCAAGTTTGATAATGAGCCTCTAAATGAGTTTGCCCCATTAAATGTACCTCTGGATAATGAATAAACCATTCACCTAACAACACTGATGTGGTCCCCTAATTGGGTTATGAAAAGGAAAATTCCATTGCTGGCCTAGGACTTTCAAAATAAACTGGTAACATTCCTCAATTAGTGAGCTCAACAAGTTCAATAATTCATAACGTCAAACGAACAGGAACACTGTGGCTAAATGTTGGAAAGGGTAGAGGGTAAATGTGATATTACTTTAAACAAATGTCTCGCACGCAGTATACTGTTGTTGGGAAGTGTTTTATCTTCTGTATAAAAGGCCATATGTAAGATGTGCTGCATGTGACTCACTTCATGAAACTGTATTGTGTGAGTAACCTTTGTTGGGCAGAGTGAACAAAAAAACTTAGGATAGGTTATTCCTCTCGCAGGGCAACCCAATATCGTTTGTTAATTATCATTGCAGTGTTGGCCTTTGTGACGCTAGTATCAAAGAACTACAAAAATGATAAAAGATGAAAAAAAACCACTAACAATAAGCAATTTAATGTATTCTGCAGAGTAAGGATGGAAGTCATAGGTCAACTCGTGACTTGAGATTTAGAACTCATTTCAGTCTGAAAGAAGTTATGTACAGAAGTGATTAAAGCAGTGCTGCCAACCTGTGATAAAATTAGCAAAACTGTTTGTTTGCAACATTGCTTAAGTGAAGCTGTCCATCAGTTTTGCCTCCAACATTACTGCCGAACAATTTTTTTGTGCCAGGTTTTATATGACCACAAATAGCAAGCCTTTCACTACATTGTGATGGACAGAATGAGGTGCTACATGCACACAATAAATGTGTCAGTAGCTAATTTATTATTTTTAGAGTCACAGATCTCATTCCTTTGATGTTAACTGTATTAGATACTAAACACACTATAGACTTACCTGGCAGTTTTTAACCTATAAACACCACATATTACATGTCATACTTTTACCATGCTGTCTATTATAATTAAGACCTTTCAATAATGAAAGACTTATTTAAAGGAATGTCAAACATAATAGGAGTTTACTTTCATACAGTGCAATGACTTGCATCCCAGACACAAACCCCAGAGATTACAAGCTGGACTCAACTTGCAATCCTGAGATTTCACTTGGACCCCAAAACTTGCCTTACGTCCCAGAGAACTGAAACTCGATTCATATTCACACGCCAAGGACCTGAGTTCTGACTGAGACTCCCACCCCGTGACTCAAAGCTTTACTCGGGATTCTATGTCAGATAAGGAAGCCATGACTTGGACTCGCAATCCAAAGACTCAACTGAACTCCAGACCCTTAAGACTTGGCTTAGACCTACATGAAGTGATATAAACTGGTGTTGACCCCCTCCCTCTGTGGGCTTCCCCCACCCACTTGTGACCAGACACTGTCCTGAAAGTTTCTGTGGTTTCAAAGATATTGTGTTTTTTCATTTGTTTCTAAGACCTAAAGTGAAAGAAATTTGGCTATTATTGTTCTTTATGGGCCATAAAGCGTAACACTATTTTTAAAACCCCAGCAGCAGTTACTCTTACATGATTTTGAAATTACAATAATGTTGGTTCTACATGGCATAGGAATACCAAACAAGGAGGAGTTGATTGCCTGCATGACAATTTACCATTTGTTGCACTTCCGGCACTGATCTGTGTTCTATGGGTTAACCACTCTGGTCCATCATGAGACATGAGTTGCTGAGGGCTTTTTTCATGGACCAAGACATTCATGTAAACTAGGAAATATAAATACTTTTGGTCAAAATACAAATTTAACCCTGTAATATTAAGGGTATCTAATGTTAATGCATGTCACAACTATAATATAAGCACAGAATAATTGCAACTTGGCATTTTGTCCATAGTGTGCAGTCCTATCTTCCAGGGTAATCAAAAGATGCAGCTGTCACAAAACAAAATCCACAGAGCCTCGACTGAGAAAAAATAAAGTGAAAGAAAGGCGAGAGGAGGTTTTCTAAACACAGCAAATGGGCAAGGCCTTGCCATCTAATTAGAGCAGTTAGTTTAGAGTTGTGTAATTCATTTCAATTGCTTTCTGACATTTGGAGAACCGCTCCTGTAATCACCCTGCCATGGTGCCCCGTCCAGTAATTATTCAATTACAAAACCTAATTGACACCCGCCGTTGTCTTTTATTGGATGATTTTTTTAGCAGTTGCTCTGCAACTAAGAAAGGCACTTCACCCTTGGTCATGAAGCGAAGCGTAGTTTTGGTAACAAGGCCCTCATCATGCCCATAGAACTGAGTGAAAAAAACAAAAAAACTCAAGAGGGTCTCTCAGCTGTTGGACAGCAGTTGTGTTGATGTTTTTTCTGGCATGAATCATAATTGCAGTGCATCAAAAAGTATCTCTTGCCCATGACAGCAATTATGACATCTGAACCCACTGGGAGGGACAAAATTGTTGTAAAACTTTGAAGCTGAGTTGTAGAGTCCTTGTGTTTAAGCCCATGCTATCTGGAACAAGAGTGAGCCATGATGCTAACCTAGCTCCTTGTTGTCTATACCATGGGGCTAAGGTTGTTCAAGGTTCTTGTGTGAGGCACTTAACCATTCCCTTGTCCTTTGCCTTGGAATAAAGAATTTAATTCCTCTTAACATGTGAGGGGGGCTCATGTGTGCTTTATACACACACACACACACACACGCGCACACACATAAATACACACCTCATTTTCTATTTCCTTTGATGACTAGCAGAGAAAGTTTCCAACTGCAGAAGCACTCTTGAAAATAATAAATCATGAGAGTGTCTTCCTGCACTAATTGACATTTGACAACATCATTTGCATAATGATTCAAAACACCCTCAAGGGAGACGCTTAAAAGGAGGGAAACATTATGGATTTACTAATTAGCTATCGTCAGTTCCTTTTTTTCACCGTTGTCGTCGTTGGTTTGAACGCAGTAACTCGATCAGACAACCGTGGCTTTCACGACACTCATCATCACTATTCAATCAGAATTATTGGTGATGCTGTCGCACTGAAGTTATTTTGCCTCATGGAGGCATTAATCTAAATTTTAAGTTTTTGAGGTTTAGCATCTTGTTCCAAATAGATAGCGTGCTCATTACTGCGGCACTAAACATACTCTGTACTGGGCTTATCTTAACACATTTCAATGGTGTAGTTTTACAGAAGTTTATAAATAATGCTTTGGCAAAAAACAAAAATCTGATTTCAGATTTCTCTTTACTCTAGAGGTTTGAAGTCTAAAGACTGCTTCTTTAGGTTTGCACTGGAGCTGAGAGCGTGGAAGATTATCCTAATTAGCTTCATGTCCAAATCAAGCAGTTTCAAAAAGGCATACTGTTGATGACTTAAATGGCCAAAAGTATCACATCATCTTGCTTTTCTCCAATTTCACAGATAGCATTTTACCACCTTTAGCTCCAACTTCGCAATATGATTGGCTGAGAGGCATTCTATGACAAAGTGATTCCACGAAAGTCAGTGAGTGTGTCCCAATTACGCACTATACCTAAAGGTATAAAGTACCCATAGGATATACTCTTGGCTTGCTCATCAGAGGCACTTCATTCATACACATTCACACACACACATTTATTTCACATTTATTTCATTTTGTAAAGCTGCTATGTGACAATGACCATTGTTAAAAGCGCTATATAAATAAAATTGAATTGAATTGAATTGAATATACTACGTACGTAAGTTTAACAGTATGAGTTTGCCAGGTTAGTACACTCAAATATTAACATACGACACTTTTCGCAGGAAGTGATGGAGTGCTGCTATAGAGGAGACACAAATGAAACATTTTTTAAAAGACATTTCTGTCTGTGTGTAGCTCCTCCTCCTTGTAGGAGGACACTGTTGTCCCTCAATTAAAAGCAAAAAAATTACATTGTGCGAGTATGCATTTTGTACATTTTATATTAACTTTGTTACTTAGAACATAATGCATGCTACATACTGAAACACTAGTTAATATTAGTATTAAGCACACTATTGGGAAACACTCTCCTGATAATGGCACTCCAAATCAATATATTTTGGTTTCACTCCCTCTTACTTGCTTGTATCCAAGCAACGACAATCAATGAAAAACATAACAGCCAACTAAATATATTACAAGTAATAATACTGTAAAAAATATTTCTTGTTTCAAATCCTAATAGTAAAAATGCTACATTTTGCTACAAACACAACAGTAGAGGATGTGCCATACTAACACTATATGTTCTTGTGTATTATTGTGTATCACACAGAAGGCAAATTGTGACTGTAAGAACTAGCCCTTCATTTCAAGTCATAAATGTAGTAAAATAAAACACCTCTACCATAATGCTCATTTGTACTAATGTCCCTGTGAGAAAGCACCATCTTAATGTTAAGCTAACAGCATCGCACATGAACATGTTTGGCTGTTCTCGTTAAACACAGACATCTGAAGCTTGTACAAAACGTTCAATCTTTGAAGCTTGTAACAGATACCAAACATATTATACAGATATATTTTATTTTGTTTAGCTTTTCCAGAGTAACTTTTTGAATAAGTATATTTTTAGGTCGAGTCAAATAAGTTTATAGTCAAAATAAAGGCGTATTTACAGTGACAGATAGGGTATAAGTTGTTTAAAGGTCCCATGACATACTGTTTTTTTATGCTTGTGTATAGTTCTTAGTGGTCCCCTGGGGGGAAATTTCTGGGTGGGCAAAGCATGAGAAAGGGGAGGTAACCTTCCCCGGATTACGCCACTCTGGGCCAAATTCCAGATCAGACCCTCTGAGCTGTCCTTCACCCAATGGCGGAGCAGGATGACCAAGGAACTCTTTACACCTATCACTATTTCTAGCCACTGTAGGGCCATAGGCAGGCTAGGGGAACTGGTATTAATGTTAAAAAATCTCATAAAGTTTTTATGTCATGGGATATTTAATTTAAAGTAGAACAAGTCAGTGTCTATATGCACAGTGTTAGTTAAGTTCAGATCAGTGCAGTTTATGAAGAGAGCCCCTGATGATTTTCTCAATTGTCATTACTGTTCTCTGTAGGCTGATCCGAAATGGAACAATTTCCATACTATGCCATGATGCAGCGACAGAGAATGCTCTCTTTACAGATTTGACCCTGTTGCTTCCATCCAAGGGTGGCACAGTGGTGCAGTCCTGTTGCTTCACAGCAAGAAGGTACTGGGTTTGATTCCTGGCTAGGGTGACTTAAGTTGAGATGGGGCACTCTGGTTTCCCACCTCAGTCCGGTATGCCCATTGGAGATGCTAACTTGTCTCCAGATGTGAATGTCTTTGTCTGTGTGTCTGCCTGGTAATACACTGGCAACCTGTCTAGGGTGTTTCGCCTATGACTGCTGGGATAGACTCCGGCACTCCCCACAACCCTGGTAAGGATAAACAGCTCAGATGTTATTTCTAACATCTAACCAAAACATAATAATGAAATAAGAGTAGTACTGCAATACTTTTAAAATCTGAATTTAAAATCAAACAATATTCATTTAAATAAAAAGGAACAAAAATTCCAGAAATGTATTTTTATACTTACCAAACTCGTTATGCTTAATCTGGCCATTTCTCTAAAGGCCCTAAAATGAATAATATGAAGAAAACTTAACATGATTTTTGAGGCCTGTTCATTTAATCATGTAGTTTGCACAATGCTTTGCGGGGTAGAAGAGGGGTAGAAGCTTCCATGACTACTTTAGCCTCATATTTACAGAGCAAGGCTAGAACAAAATGACTTTGAACATGTTTTGGCTAATTGACTACATTTAAAGGGGAAAACTGCACACATCTACTTTTTCACTGGAAGCTGCTTTACATAGAACCTGTAAAAGTTTGAATTTGAGGTGGCCATTGTCAGGCCACTCATTCTGGAAGTGAGGACCATCCAGTGTAGGTGCTAGTCACGCTTAATTTGCTGTACTTTGCGCCCCCCACCACATGTATTCTGTTTTGTTTAAACAGTGGAAACATCAATCAGAAGAAGGTCATCTCGCCTCATGCTCTGTGGTTGGAGTGTCATTGTGTTTTTGTTTACCTGTGTTTTTGATTGAGAGGCACTCAATAATGCGCAACGCCCTGCTTCTCTACAGAGGTTGCGACAGCTTCCGCTGCAAAATTGAGTGTATGATGAGTAAAAGCATGAACTTGTTTGATAGAGTGCATTGCATATTATATTGCCCCTCACTCGAGCGCGAGCTGTGAACAAATGCTTCCTCCGTAAGTGAAATATTATGAGATCTCATTTCCCAGGTGTGACTCACTTATGAATTTTGAACCACATTAATTTGGGAGGAACACATTATTTCTTTACTTTTCATATTGTGCGCCATCCTGAATGTATCTATTTACAGCTGGCCCACGCAATAGGAGGAACATCACAATTTTGTGCTTGAACTTCAAAGGCCTGGGAACTTGCCATGGTTTGAAATGAAATGCACACACAGTGCTTCCACCGTACTCACCACGGGCGGAGTACTGTGGAGAGCTAGAGCGTGTAATTTATTGGCAGAATCCAATAAATGACACTCCATCCATATAGGTTATATGGCTGTTAAGGCAATGCAAACATGCAGGAGTACTATTAGTGGAATCAAATGGATCAGTTGCTGCTGCAGTACTTTGTATAGTACTCTTATATAAGTCATGATGGCACAAAAGCACTGAAGTTACCTTATTAAAAGTACATGGGGCTAAATAACTTTATGAATAGTTTCCTATTTCCCAGCTGTGTCTTCGCAGCACTCTGCCTGCTGTGGGCCGTCGATCAGTGGGCTCTCTGTCTCCACCCTGAGGAGCTTCAGGCACTGGACACTGGCTATCAGTTAAGGGGGATTGGACAGCAGTGCTAGTTCTGACAGTAAAAGGGGCCTGAGTGCCCCCCAGGCCGTCAGAGTGTACCTGATAAGAACAGATTTGGAGCCCCGGTGTCAATGTCAGAAGGCACCGCAGGCCTCAAGCACACTACACACGCACACTTCTACATACACACACACACACACACACACACACACACACACACACACACACACACACACACACAGCCTTACTCTGTATGTCCAGAAGTTCAGAGATGCCTACTCGTCCAAGTTTCCTCTGAAATTAAGGGTATTAGTAAAGAGCTTGCCAACGCCTGTGCTGGAGGAATAGCTTATATGCTAATAAGAAGGCTTTAAAATGGATGATGGAACAAAAGAACATACTGAAGCCAGATACTGTTGTCGAAAGGTTAGTTGAGGAGCACAAACAAGGTACTGGAAGGCTTACCTCCACTGCTCTACACCCCAGTGCTGGGGAACTTTACCCAGTCTTAGCTCTTGGCCCTGGGCACAGCTACAGTGTGACTTGGCAGTGCTTATCTATGGAGACTATACAAGCTGTGTGTGCACAATTGAACACCTGTGTCAGCAATGGGTGCACCTTAAAGTGGCTGAATTCACTCATTAGTATGGTTTTCTGGATATTTTTGGATTTACAGTTGTATTCTCAGCCATAAACAGGTTATGGGCTCATGTGAGCAGGAATAACCAGATGCACAAACAGAAACAGGCACACGTCAACCATTCACTGCTTTTTTTTAAATGAATGGCCTTGAGATTGTTTTTCTTGCTCTGTTTATTTAGTTAGGTTTTGTACCAGCAATTCATCAAATATCAGTGTTTATTGGGAAAAAAAATACCTCATTCCAGTCCTTACAATGGAAGCAATGTCCTGGTTTGATTTGCCCTCAGATTTAGCTTGAAAACCACTATAACCTCTTACAATCAATAAACGCAGCACCACTTTTCATTAAAATGATGAGCTGAAAATTGTTTGCGGTCCTAACAATGGACAAACGTTTGTCCGGCTCCTCCAAAGTTTGCAGATATTGTCAATATATATATACTCAGTTGTAAATTGGACTTTTTCCCTCTGATTTGTTTGCCTAACCAAAAATTGCTACGGTGTGCATGATGCGTACCTTTAATACAAATATATTGAGTCAATAATTTTTCCCCCCTCCGATTATCAGTGCAATTCTATATTCGATTTGCTTTCCTCTACTAGGTACATGCTCAACACAAAGGGCAAATATGGGAAGAGGGCAGAATAACAGCATGCTTCTTCTCCTCTTCCATTCTGCCTCGGCAGTCCCTCCACTGAAGAAAGAAATTAGTTGAGCTACCCGTTGAGAGAGGCCTCAAAACACAGAATAAGTGTTTATACTCCAAGTGAATGTGGAGGCCAAGTTATTTTGTAAGGTTAAGAAAACACGACCATTGGAAAGAGCAACCGCAAGAGAGGCTGTGAAATAATTTCCTGTCAAGGGCATAAAACGGCTCTCAATTGAGGTAAACATTTCTACTTTCAAAAGCAATTTATTTCCTAACAACCACTGAAAGCAGACAACATATCTTATGTTCCCTTTTTCCCCTGAATTTTCATTTTGTTATTCTCTCCCCTCAACCCTTTACCATTTCACGAGTTTCTGTTTACTGCCGCCTCCCTCTCTCCCTGTGCCAGGATCTTAAAGACTGGCAGAGAGAAATTGCTTGGTTTGTGGAGGGATTCGGATTAAGGTCAATGTAATAATGTATGATTTTGACGGGAATAGACCTGGGAAGGATCCCATTGTTTTTGCCACTTCAATTAAAGAAAAAAAAAAGCATGATTGTCTACTGATGTAAAGAGATTTCTGATAGAAAACCTCTGCTGTTATAGACTGGCCTAGATATTCGTCTGGAGTACTGGGACAGAATCACAAAGGCTGGATTTTGAGGCTTCACTGTGTAAGCGATGCATTTAGTTACAGGCCTACTGCTTGCCTGGAACAACCTTTATCCACGACCACAAAAGCAACACAATGCAACGCAGAACGATACAATACACTGTCAGCCCATTCAATTCCCTTCAGTTCTATTCTATCCTATTATACATTGCAAGGCAATTTCAAAAAATACATTACAAAACAATACAATACAATACACTGTTATTCTGTTCTATTCTATTCTATTCTATTCTATTCTATTCTATTCTATTCTATTGCTGAATAATCCAATACAATGCAATCTATTTTAAAATACAGTGCAATACTCTGTCAGTCCATTCCATTCAAATATATTCTATTCTGTGCTATGTTTGATAAAGGTTCTAGGTGAATGCTAGCAGTAGCTACTGTAATTGACCTGCCATGTGTATGCAAAACTTCCTTTAACCTCCACAGTAGCCACTATACACTCAGATTGTGGTCTTGATTGAAACTCCCACGCACACACACAAACACACACACACACACTTAGACACATTCCCATCTGCAACGGCCCTCCCAGGTCATTCTCTGGCCTGCTGTGGGGGTCAGCATCATTCTCACCGCTGCGGCCGCTCTTATCTTTTTATTTATCTATTTTGTCAAGCTGCATCCTCACCAGCAGCGGAGTCAAGCCTTCACTCTACCACCTACTCCAGCCACACCACAGCTTAAAAAAATCCAACTTTAACACATTAGACTTCCCATTTCACCCAGATAATTACACAATTATCCCGTTCCAATCCAAAAAAAAAAAAATCCATCCAGGGGTAATTGGTGAGGAAGGAGGGGAGGGGTTCTCATCCAGATTCCACAGCAATGCCTGCAAATGGGTCTGGAGGAACCAATCCTGATAAGTCAAGTAGAAAAGAGGAGGAAAGGAGGAGGAAGAGAGAAAGAGCATGAGAGAGAGAGAAAGAGAGAGAGAGAAATCTGCACTTATTCGATTTTAATCTCACCACTTTGCAAGCATTTAAATAGCCTTCGCGTGGTTCCTGGCTCCCGGCACCCAACCGCTAACCTGTTATCAATGTTGAAAAATGAAAATTTTAAATGTCAGTGTGTACTCTGAATTGAAGTGCGGTAACAGGTGCTTAGCTCCTTCTGAACCGCACTAATGTCGCCATTATTGCATTCTCATAGAGCTGTTACACGTCGCATTGTCATCGTTCTGGGCAAAGCCATTCTGTTGGAAGAGAAAAGCCAAGCTCCATTTATTTGCGTAGAAACAGTGGGCTGATGCACAATGCCGGCTTTCAGCGCGGCCCGAATTAAGACCCCGTACCGGCTGCATCTATCATGTATGAAATAACCTTGATAAAAGTAATTGAATTTCACTCTGATAAGATTAACTACAGGTAATTGTGAGGAAGAGAGGCAGTAAGACGAGACACTCTCAGTGATGGCAGGAATGAGAAACAATCACACACGCGCGCACACACACACACACGCACACACACAAGACCACCCCTATGTTTCTGCCTTGCAAAATCACAAGCAAAAAAAATAAACGTCAGAGCCTGAAAATAAAAATCAGGCTGAAAATAAGACTTTGCACCCGGCGCCCAAACGGCCTGATTACCATGCATGCGCGCAAACCTCCAAATGTGCTGAGATGGTCTTTAAACAAGATTCAACACTTTTAAACCCCAGCAGACTTAATTAAGGGTGGGACTTAGCACATGCAGAGAGAGAGAGAGAAAGAGAGAGAGAGAGGGTGGGAGAAGGAAGAGTGTGGAGGGAAGTGGGTGGGGGGGCAGGGGGGTGTAAAGGCAGGAGTGTTTTGGTAGATGTTTCTTCATACTGCCTATGGTAAACAACCTAAGGCCCCCCCACCAACATTACTTCAGCCACACACACACATATATAGACACTCATATATAACCCAGACTTAAACTCTCCATTACTTCCCCAAAAACGCCTGAAATATCAGACAATGTGCAGCCAGTGGGGGTGCTGGGTGTGGAGTTAAAACGGCCCAGGCTCATTTCCATACAGCTTTACATGTTTCCAAAAGATATGCATAATTACAGGGTTTGTACATAATTGCTCCAACACATTGCCTGGAAAAAGCTAGGTTTGTTCTTTTTTTAAATGCTGGCTCCGAGACTCTTTTTCTCTCTCTCTCTCTCTCTCTCTCTCTCTCTCTCTCTCTCTCTCTCTCTCTCTCTGTCTCTCTCGCTCTCTCCCTCTCTTTCTGTCTCTGTCTGTCTCTCTCTGTCTTTCTCTGTCTGTCTCTCTCTGTCTTTCTCTGTCTCTCTCTCTATCTTTCTCTCTCTCTCTCTCTCTCTCTCTCTCTCTCTCTCTCTCTTCCTGTCTGTCTGTCTCTCTCTATCTCTCTCTCTGCCTCTTTCTTCCCTTTCCCTCCATTTTCTAGGCTATAACAATTAAAACAATACAGCCGTTTTGGAAAGGAGCTCAATTCTCATTATCGCCTTCTCTTCTCCCCTGTCAGAACATTTACTGCTTAAAAGAGGGCCCCGGCACCTTGGCATTGAAACACACTCTTTCATTTTCACTCTGTTTTATTCCCCCCCTCACTTTTTCTTGGAACGGCACAGCATATGCGTGTGGCGGGGGGTGGGGGGGAATGTAAATAAGATGGAGTTTTCGCGACGGCTCTGTTCTGTTCCAAGAGCGCCTGTCTGCATCTGAGGCAATCAAAAAGCCTGTTCTTAAAGCTGGAGTTTTTACCCGTCTTATTCCAACTCTGAACACATGCGCACATTGTTTGACGTGATACCAGCACAAATTCGACTTTGAAAAAAAAAAAGACAAAGGAGAAGAAATAAGAAGTTTAGGCAGAGGATGAATGTTTTGACTTGAACTCATAATAGGAAGGCAAATCGTAAGAGACTGTTATCTCTGGCTACCAAGCTGAGAGTCGCGAGTGTGAGTATGACTCAGGTTGGGATCCTCAACTCTGAGCTGACATTAGGGGAGGCTATTTGGCAGGTCAATCCTGCAATTTACAGACCTAATCTTAGGTAATAGGTCTCCAGATAACAAGCAGGCACAATCAAAAACAGCACATTTTAAAAAGCTTTAGTGCTTCCACCACTTCATTTCGTCCTTGTTAATAAGATTGCAAATGAGGGCATCTTAATTAATGTTAATGTTTTCCCACTACCCTCAAGATGAGGCCTAATCCAATTACCATGCAGAGGGGAAATTACAGAAATGTTGGACTAGCACTGATACTGCAGTGATACTGGTATTTAAACGAATGCTGGCATGTAGAACACACTGTAATTGTTTCTTTTTTAGGAATATCCCAGCCAACTCTATCAGTCAACTGTGATTTTAATGCTATGGTCAAAGTCTTTTGGTCCTAAATTGGTCTCGGAGGACGTCCGTCAGACGATGACTGCAGTTGGCTTCCATGATGTATCAATGCAGTGAGAAGATTCCTTCATCACTGGCACAATACACACCACTCTAGGGACAGGGCCGTTGGGAGGAAAAAAATACATCCTTTACAAGATAAAATTACTTTTCCCCCTGAAAGTCAGAAAAATGGTTGCAATAATACACTATTCATGGCACCGGACAGCGTTGGGGGGGAGGCAGAAGCTGGCCTCTTTTTATATGCTTTTTTTCCCTCATTCTCATATACGCCACTGCTGACCAGTGCAGAAAACCCAGGTATCCTAATGTTTAAAAAATAACACCATTATTGGCCGCTATTGAATCCAATTGCAAGCAATGCAGGTTGTAACAGATAAGGAACTGATGGAATCTGTCTTTGCACTATCTGAGCCAAAGTGGTCCCTGTATGAGTCAAATGGAAGAGGGGCCGCATTGACAATTCAAATCGGACAGCAGCTTTGCAGGCAATTCACCCTACATGCATTCCCCCGCCAGCAGGCCAGGTGAGATTGCATTTTATAAACACAAGGCTTTCCCTTTGGAGGACCACCGCATTCACTCATAGTGTAGTAAAGTGCACTAGCAATAACACATCTGGGAGACTTGCAAACAGCTCTTATAAATAAGACCAGTAACTGTATATTTCCCATACAAATGCTTGTTAATGCAACCTAAAAACGAAACCCAGAATGAAATCAACAGATGATGTATGAAAAATGTGAATTCTCTGGCTTTTACAGTAAGCAATAGATAATGTCTGATGATTTAAGAGTCCACACCTTGCTCCTCTACAAATTCAAATTGTCAAGATTCTTAAACAAAAATAAAAAGCTCCTGAGTGACACAGCAAATTGTTGGACCTACCATTAAGAGAACGGACCTCACTCTCCCCGGGGTAATAGGGCCGCCTCCTGACCTATTAGCACCCTAAACAAGAACAGAATGGTAATGAAGAATGTATTTGCTGTTTATCAGCTTGATCCTAAACTGTAGAGAGAAATTTGAGTGAATTTGAACTGTTTCTGGAACATTATTCAAAGTAAAAATGTTTCTTGGAAGAACATGTGTCACAGTTTTACTGGCACTCTATTTGGGATTAATTCACTCACTCCCCTTGATATCTAGTGGATGAGGCAGAATAACATATATAAGGGGCTCTGAGACTGTTCCTCCATTCATCTCCAGTGCATTGGGTTACTGGATGCTTGCTTGTGGCCTCTTCAGTTACTACCACTGTTTCAGATTCATGGAACTAACAGGACCACATGGTCAGTGAACCATCTTTAGTGGAGCTGGAGGTGTTTTTCTATCATTGTCCTGCCAACAACCTAGTTTTAGCCTGGCATAAGCAGGCAGATGGCATCCATGAAGCTGTGTTTCCTAACCAGATTCAGGGCATCTGGAAGAAGAACAGTCCCACAACATCACAGACCCACCACTATGCTTCACAGTTGGGATTCGGTTTTTTCCTGCTTGTCCTTGACACTTTTTAGACCAAGTCTACCTTTGGTGTTGTCCTTTAAACCTTGTTCCAGTCACTGCTCTGCTCACATTCATCGTTTGAGCAACAGCAGAAGTTTTCTTCCGGCAAGACTTCCAAATTGTTTGTTGGCATGGAGAAGACATCTATGGGTAGTTTTAGATATGTGATGACCCCAAGAGGGAAAGAATGCCTGCAACTGTTCAGCTGAAATCATCAGAGAAGTTTTGCTTCTCAAACCCCCTTCCTCATCTCCAGGCAGGCTTATCACTGAAGACTCTTCATTCGATTTGTATATCCTCTGATTTTCTCCATGTTAATGTATGACTTGTACACTTTATCAGTATACATTTGAGCTGATAAAACATGTTTCATAACTTTTCTTGCTCATCTTGCCAGTAATTCTACAGGATAATGTATGTAATCAAATATTGCTTTTGTACCACATCTACTACTTTTATTATAAAGTTATTTTATAGTGTGTGTTCCTTTATTAGCGTCCTTTGAAAGGATTACATCTGAAAAGGTACTCTTTCCTGTACTTTTGCCATCTTCCATCTGTTATCCATCCCGCTGAAGAGTTCAAATACAAATGGCTGCACTGTCACAGTGATTTTTGGGGGCAGAGCAGGCTGGTTCATAATCCAAAAAATTAGCTTTTCTGGTAGGGAAGGGAGAAGAGAGGTTAAAAATGGTGAAATTAAGCCATACAGTAGGTACTAGACACACATACAAGGCATGCCCTTAACACATGCAATTTGTTTTTTTGGTTCCTGCCGAAGGGATAACGGCAACCTCTGACCCCTCTGCAATCTTAAGCAGGTCCCCCGATGCCCTGGCCTTCATGAATCTTTAAGGCAATGGGAGTCTAGAGTTCAAAGTTCCTGTGAACCTGAGAAATAATAAGCTCCCTGATTAGCGCTGCTAAGAATACCAGGCACTGCCAGAAGAAGCCAGGTGCGAATCTACTGTCAGACCCATCTGCATGTTCAGAGGATTTTTATTGACATACAGAACACAGAGGAGCCCCTAACAACTGATCATCGCAGATACTCCCAAGCTGTACTAACAGCTTTAAAAATAAAGGTTCCTACATGGTTCTTATGCTGGATATAGAATTCTAGGGAAACCGTTCATTGATATAGAAGCATTATATTATGTGGAGATGCAGCACAGCCTTTGCACCCCCGGTTATTTAGATGACATTGGTGTATAATTTACAAGCTCAGTAAACAAAAACATGTTGGCTAAAAACATTTCAATCACCAAACTACGTTTATTGTTCCAGCATATGCATAATGCAAAAAAAAAAAAGGTAATTGCTCAATGGTGCCAGGGTGCTAGCGGGCACTAGCCTGCTGCTAGTTTAATGATGCCTCTTGTGTAGGTAATACATTATTAGCATCAGTAGAAAGTTAACAAATATGCGTGGCCTGTAAAGTGAAGCATACATAGCATTAATTATGTGGATGTAAAAAATTGTTGTGTTAAAGAAAAGTGTATACACTCAGAATGTACGACTTGTTTTCAGTTTCAACACGTCACATGCACTTCGGTGTTAATACGCGTCTGTGCTTTATACTTGTTGATCGATTGTTAGGTTGAGAGTTTCTTAATTTGATGGAGGCCTTGTATGAAACAGTGTGTCCTTTAGTCAATAAGATTTCTGATATATGGTAATGTTGACATGGTCAGATCGTGACGATGAATTGGGTGAATAGATGATGAAAGAACAGGAAAGTGTCTGGTTTACTTTATTTATTTCTGGAGCCGCCTGTAGTCTGCTGTGGCTTTGGCATTGTGCGCTGTGTTGGTGTGGCTTGTGTGCGATTATTCATGGGCAGAACTTAAAGGTGTTTTTATTTTTTTCCTTGACCTGGCCGTGTAACGTGCTGGTGGTGATGACTGATATTCGGACTGTGGGAGAGTTATTCTTGGAAAGCAGCTGTGTGTGTGCATTTGCTCAGCAATTAATAATTTGTTCTATTTGATTCACAGAACAGTTCAGACTCACCCGTTCCTTTTCTTCTGCTTCTACAAATTGTTGTCTGTGTATTACATTCGGCCCTGTTAACACCCCTCATAAAATATTCCTGGTGCTGCCATAGTGTGGACATTCTTTACAAACGTAAATCTCACTCACAAAAGTGGTTGTCAGGAGGACCATTAAATAAAGACTTTTGGTTCTTGTGTGGCCTCACTCCAAAGAACCCTTATAAGCACCTTTGTTTTCAAGAGTGCATGATTCTTGGATGGGTGTAGGATGAAGGGCAGTGCGTTTATTTCAGGAGCAGGCTCTAATCTTGGAATAGAGGTTTGCATCTACAATACTGGATTATAAGGTTATTATAAGGTTGCACCTGTATTTCTGCTTAGTGCATCTGTACTGTAACAGTTATTTGGGTCACCATATTGTCCTTAAGTGCACCCACAGGGACCCTGGCAAACGGCAGGGGAGAAATGTCCTGATTCTGCTCTTTCATTTTTGGGTGTCCTGTTTTACTCGATTTGAAGAGAAAACAGTTGAAAAGGACACTCTGGGCAAGGTAATTTCAAAGCATGACGAGACCCCGCCTACCAGTCCTCGGACCCCCGGTCTTTCGTCATGATCACTTTTTCCCGGAAAGAGAGCGAGAGAGGACAAACCTTCTCGCTCTGCCTCACCAAGGACACATTAATGGAGGAAATTTTTTGGTATTGCTTAGATGGGAGTCATTTGTTTTCCTGTTCCAGTTCCAGAGCTCCAGCTGCCATATGATCTGATAACATCAACAGAGAAAATTCACTGCCCCTCCTCCTACTTACACTCTCTCTTTTTCCCCCTCCTTCTCTTCCTCTCCTGCTCTCTCTTTTCTGTCTCTCTCCTCCTTTTTTATATTTAACTTCAACCTGTCAATTAAAGAGTGAAAGGGCAAGGAAGGCGAGGAAGAAAAAAAAAGGAGATGGGGAGAGGGAGACAGCGAGAAGCACAGAACTAATTAGGCAACTGTGTAATTTTAATTAGCTGTTTTGATAATTAAACTAATTAGTTCCCCTGTGTTTCCACAACGTGCTGCCGACTGGAGGTTTTTTTCCCGTTTTTTTTTTAACACAGCTTCAGAGC
This sequence comes from Hemigrammopetersius urotaenia, assembly GCA_037974485.1. Classification (NCBI taxonomy): domain Eukaryota; kingdom Metazoa; phylum Chordata; class Actinopteri; order Characiformes; family Alestidae; genus Hemigrammopetersius; species Hemigrammopetersius urotaenia. Next base: position 20,433,320 of record JBBPDC010000129.1, read on the forward strand.
TCCACTCCGTCAGTTAATTAGTCACTTTTGCATCAGAAAGCTTTATTGATAGCCTTAATTTGCAGTTGAAATGAGAAATCTGCTGTCAATAATTCGGATAATTGCCTGCTGTTTGATTGTGAAGAACAAAAAAGTGGCGGCACCCTGGCTCCAAGCTACAGGAAATCCCTCGGGTCATTTCCTGGATGTTTAGCCACCCCCCACCCCCACCACCCACTACCGCACCCCCCGATCTACATATCAGCAAATAAGGCTGCCTCCCACTGCCCGTGCCATTTTGACCCCACTAACAAGAAGAGAATCCTGCTAAGTAAGGAGCAGATTGACCTGCCCCACCCAACCTCCTCTGCATCCTTCCAGTTTCCCCCATCCCTTGCTGTTTCCCTGCCTTTGGTTCAGACCTCCTCCCTGCTCTGTGCACCCAGTGTCCTGCACGCTCAGAAGAACAGAAGCAGAAGCGGGGGGTAGTGTGGGAGGGGGAGAGGGAGGGGATGGGGTTGAGACTGAAAGTTCCTGCTTTGCTTTGTAGCTAATTAGTGTCCTTGGAATTAAATGAGCAGCTCGTTGTGCACCTCCAGCTCCTGCGGCCCATGTTTGTGAATTGAATAATTGATTCCCCTCCACTAATCAGAGAGCGACATAATGAGCCAGTTTAATTAAATGGGGATCTAACCTAGCGAACACTGGGAAAATATTTGCTCGTTTACGGCTAATCAGAAATAACAGAGTGAGATGGGTGGGAGGGAGAGGAAAAATGAGCAAGTGTGAGTGTGTGTCGAAAGTGTAGGAGGTAGGGGCTAAGAAAGGGAAGAAAGCAAAGAAAACTCTATATTGTATTTGGCTATTCAGTACTTGGCATCGTTAGGCTAGTGGGCTTAAAACCAGCAAAGAGAGGAGCCGGGATTCGTGGGGGGGGTGCAGGGGTTCTTGAGGTGGGTTCAGGCTTTCTATCCTGTCTGTCTGCCGGGCCTTGGGCAACCCTCAGACCGCAGAGCTTTGACCTTTACTTATCGGAGGCTGAGCGGGCCGAGGACCATCTGACACGTCCCCATGGTCATCCCCCCAGGAGCAGGCCGAGATAGCGGCACCAGCCTTGAGCACTGACCTCTACTCCTCCTCTCACCTCACTGATGTGCCACTGGAGGCACTGCTGACCCTGCCAGCTCCACGGATCTCACAGACCTCTGGGTCTCATAGACAAAATAATGGAAGCTTTGGGGCTTCTGAGGTCTGCCCCCTCCTGCTGATGGAGAGCGATGAGCTTTGTTGGACAAGCCCACTTGGAAGTGCAAATATTTCTGTTCTAGTACTTGGAAATACTAGAAGTGGTACACGGTGATATCCATATCATATTGATATTGGCAGATCTAAGCTTTATAAAGCTATAAAAAGGCAGAAATCCATAATTCAAACATTTGCTGATGGGTTTATTGTATTCTGGAAGATTAAAGTGTTTGTTGGACTACTGTGCTAAAATATATGCATTTTATTCATTTTACTACATTTATAGTCCTCTGTTAATGCTGATTCAGGTAGATTCAGTCCCAAATGCTACATTTCTGTTTAAGTGTGTATGTATCAACATCAACATCAACACTGGTGGATATGCACATGAAAAGTCTCTGTCTGAAATGGTAGTTTGCCTGAAGAAGGAAAAGAGGTTTTTAACATAACCAGTGGACCTAAATGAGATGATTTGGAAAAGCAAATGTTTTTGTTCTCATGCTTGTAGACATTGAAGGGTATTTCTGTTCTAATATGCTATACATACACATCACAGCAGTGGTAAGGACATCTTATAACTCAAACCATAAACTTTATAGGAGGTTTGAAAAACTTTCATATTTCTTTTGACAGTTTCTATCAGTTCTGGCTTTATGAAATGTACATGTAATATGAAGAGCAGCTGATGTTTTCAAATAGGGAAAAATAGTTCTGAGATTTCCTTATGACTGTGATTTTATGAAGAATACTTCGTATTGCAGATATTTTCATGTCAACAAAAAGATCCTGAACTTATTTTAGGTTGGTTGGAGAGATATGACAAATACAATGTTAATGAGCTTGTTGAGCTGCTACAAAAGTGACCTAAATAAATGGTTATTCATGAAATGATGTCACCACATGTATGCTTTGGGATAGACCAACCAAAATCTACATTCTACATGTACATCCACCAAAATGTCTTGTTTAACTGAAATTAGACATGTACAAGGGTCATTTGAGGTGTTTCTGGAGTTGCTGCCATTACTAGTTTACCTAAATGTATCACCTCTGAGAGTGGGCCATGGTGGGACAGACGTAGCAGTGCTGGAGAGAAAGTGCACCCCACTTGTCTCTAGCCTTTCTAAACACCCCCTACCCCCCCACATAAAAAATGAAATACAGCATTGAAATTCAACACCAGAGGAAAGAAAGCAAGGTGCTAAGGCTTTGAAGCGTTGGCCTGTCAGTCTTTTTGTGTTTTTGTGTGTGTGTGTGTGTGTGTGTGAGCGAGAGAGAGCGCGAGAGAGAGAGAGAGAGAGAGAGAGAGAGAGAGAGTGAGAAAATGAATGAGAGAGATTTATCTGTTAGGCCTCTCTCTCTCTCTCTCTCTCTCTCTCTCTCTCAGTTCCACAGGCCCCTCTCCTCTCACTCTCTACTGCTGCCGCTCCCTAGAGTCTGGGCAAAGCAGCCGCACAGGTTTGAAAAAGTTGAGTGTGTGGACTTTGAAAAGGAAAACATCCCTCACTTTTGAACTCACCAAACAGCAAAAGCACACCTCGCTCGTACCTCAGCTGTGTCTGAAGGAAAGAAGACAAGTAGGAGGGGGAATGCCCAGGGAGGGGGAGAGAAAACAAACACCAACACCCAACAATGGTCAGGGTGAACGACCTCCCCCTTTACACTCCGTGAGGAATGTTTGAAATTTACACCACTATTCCCATGTGGAACATCTTTCTCATCTGTTCGCCATATTCCAAATCCCTCGCAAATCTAATTCTGACAGATAGAGATAAATAACATGGCAATGAAGCTATAGGACTCGCAGGTGGTCCAGTCATAAGCAATCTCATTATCTTGTTTCATCATATCGTCATAAAAATGAGTTTAATTCCTTCTTCTACTAGTGCTTCTAAAATGTGTGCTTCTTCCAAGCATAATTCTCTACTGTTGCTGTTATAATTGGTCATAAAAGCATGATGTAACTTAATATTAATTATTTCTCACTTATTACTGATTGAAACTGAAAAGTTCTGGTAAAACAGGGCTGGAGAACTCACCAGACCACTGGAGCCAGTGTCGTCGCTACAGACCACAAGGCTCAAGAGATGCCCTTGCGAATGCTAAAAAGAACAAGTATTGATTCTGATTTGGATTCTGATAGCTCTTGCATATTTAGAATGGACAATTAAAATGCTCTTTCTTAAGGCCTATTTACTGTTTCAAGATATCACTAAGATACTGGGATGCATTAGCATTTACCTTTCCAGTGAGTAGGACTACTTCAGTTTTTCACTATGACTTAGTTTAGCTTTAGAGTACGGTGGCCCTGAAGGTCAAAACACAACGACATTTCATAAAACACAACGACATTTCATAAAACACAACGACATTTC
>JBBPDC010000129.1:20437018-20460710 GCA_037974485.1 Hemigrammopetersius urotaenia
GGACAGTACCCATGTCACTCACGACAGACCACACTTCTTGTTTGTGATTGGACAGTACCCATGTCACTCACGACAGCATGGGTTCAGTTCATGTAGAATCTGCATTACAAGCCAGGTCTCCATCCAAGAAAAAATATTTAGCGCTTCAATTATTTTTTTAGCGGACCTGTACCACATGACCCACGGCCCGGTACCGGTCCGCGACTCTGGGGTTGGGGGCACTGCCCTAGAGCTTGAACAAAGAGCCGTGGTCTCTCCCAGACCCGTGGGTTTCCTCGCACTGGGGTACTTTCTTCAATTTCTTTCTGAAATGTCGTTGTGTTTTCTGAAATGTCGTTGTGTTTTCTGAAATGTCGTTGTTTTTCTGAAATGTCGTTGTGTTTTGCCCTTCAGGGCCACCGTATTAGAGAGCCCGATTCAAAGCATACAGTAAAACGAGCAGACACTGAAAAAAAGAATGTAAAAATTGTAATTGGCCATTGCTCAGTAACAAGGCAAAGGTTGTTTATTTTTATAACAAAATTAGTGTTGCTTACATGGTGCATAAAGAAAACAGAAAATTTGATTAATCCCGTTTTTTTAATTAAGCATCATTTCAAGGGGCCTCTAAAGCCTCCTAACCCCATGATCATGCAAGACCATGATCTTGACCCTGATCTGTACCTGTGTAAATCCTTTCATTCTACACTATTTGCATTTAGGGGTTTATGTGTTACATATTATTTTGCAGAAATACAAACCATAATTTACATTATTGCTGTTTTCTTGCCATTGTAAAAATCACATGCAGATAGTAACCCAAGTACAAAATGTCAATGGTATGTACCTCTACTTCACTACATGACTGACTATGTAATTGAAGGTGTAATTGGTAATTGAGGGTCATTTGCAGTGTGTCTGGAGGTGCTAGCAGTTTACCTAAATGTCTTTGAGAGAGAACCGTGGTGTGACAGGCAGAGAACCGCTGCCAATTATTAACTGCTAAGTGGGATACTAACATGTCATTACCATAACCGGCAATGAATGATCTCCTTGCTTGCGTAGCTTCAGCTTATTGCTTATCACTTGCTTTGTATTCCAGCCATACCATTAAGGACCAGTTTCTAGAATGAGAAAGAGGGGCAACCCTGTCCTCCATCATTGCTAGAAAGAGTATCAGTGAGCGAGATGAGCCACCAAGGCTGGGAATCAGGCAGGCAGGCAGGCAGGGCAGTATAACGAGGCTCATCTTGGCGTTCATTAGTGCAGAGAGCTCCCCAACCTCAGGGGAAAATGCTTATTCCCACGGCACCCGTAGCAGTTTTTTAACAAGCAGCCGGCTCTGAACCCGCCTCAAGTGAGCCTCCTGATTTGACGAGTCCGGCCCACGAGTGTGTACTCTGATAAAACGGGAACGTGCCTCAGATTAGCTGGGTCTTTTGGGACGTCATGAAGCCCCCCTACTGACACCACTTTGCTTGTGTTTGCAAACAAGTCCAAGCGCCTTCTCATAAACCAAGGTATTAGTGCCCGTGGAGAGGGAGAGGAACCTTGATTGTCTTGTTGTCAGAAGGTTGGGTCCTTTTCAGGACTGTTGTGTTTTCATGGCTTAGCTCTTGTGTGACTCATCGAGCTCAACTACTGGGACCTGAGATCAAGTCCTGCCTCCCCTAGTGCCACACACTGAAAGGGTCCTTCTTTTCCCTGTCCTGAGGACATACCTGCCAGTCTGTTCCAGTTTTTTGCTCTTGTCATGGACACCTCATGCACCATGATTTGTTTCTGTTTACCCTGTTTAATACATCTAAATCAAATCATTAAGGGTCTTCAACAGCTGGGTCAGGAGTGTTAGGACATGAGCACTGCACTGGGTGTCCAGGAATGTCATCGGGCAAAGGGAGGCCTACAATGATGGGAAATCATGCCTCATTATTGTTAGGAAGTGATACCCTTAATGTTACTCACCATTCATACCTCGACATTCGTGGTTGCACCTGCTAGTCTGGGGATCTGCTTGGTCACTTGGTCATCGGTACATCAAGCACCACAGATTTTTCTGTTTACCCCCCGGTTCAAATTATTAACACCCCCATCAGATAAGTCAGGTGTGATTGGGCATCACTAAATAACACTGACATTATTCAATAAGAATGGCATAATAGTGGTGATGATGCCGTTGCAGTACTAAAGCGATATACCATGACACAGGCATCCAGGTTTTCCCAGGTTGCTTTGGTAATTACCATTAATCTGGTGGTTTTGTAGCAGTATATTACATTGAAGTAACATTAACATAAAGCAAATAAATATTAGCATAACTCCTTGCTCTTTTGTCAAGCTAATTTTGAGTTACTTTTAAAGGAAACATACTGGAAATAGCATCGACCCTGTTCATCTTTTTTAAAAGTATTTTGTTGATTAACCAGCAGCCCTGTGCCCACACCTGATGATTAAGTGCCAATGTGGCCCCTTGCAGGGCGTTCTCCACAGAGTCGGATCTGGTTTGATCAGTTAAATATGTCACAAATAAACGAGGCATTGTGCTTTAATGTGAGAAGCACGTCTTTCCTTTCATTGCTCAGGCCATCTGTAGCTATTTTGTTCATTTGTTCTAACGCAATGATATTCTCTCTCTGTTTTTCACCATTAGAAGTAATTTAAATCAAGTTAGCTATACCTAACAGTAGCTATAAGTGGATCCAGATGGAGGAAACTGGGAGAAAAGTTGGTAGAACTTCATTAGAATATGTTTAAGGGTCTCTAATGCTTAGGTATGATCAAATACTTTGTCTGACCTGGCCAATGGTCTCCTTCTCAAGAGGTGGGCTTGCAAAATTGCTGTGCAATCCATTTTAACAGGATCTACCACACTACCTAATGCCATATGTGAGGATGTACAGACTGTAAGAGCCTGTGTTCTGAGAGAAAACCTGGTAATTATTCAGCCTCCAGTGAGAGTAATTGTGGCACTGTGTGTTTTCTGGGGAAGGCCCAGAAGAAAAGCATTAACATTCGTTACTTGCCTCTCTTTGAGGGGCAACCATTACTAATCTCTAAGAAATTTCCTCTCCTTCCTACCTGCGGGCCTGTCAGGTTGTAAATGAAAAGGAATTAAGAAGAAATCCATACGTTTGAAAGCCTCACCCTCTTTCCCCCCACATTCTTTCCCTCCCAGTCTGACTACACCAGGCGAGCGTATATCATTAGAGAAGCAAATTAAACATTAGCTCTTCGGCTGCCGGTAGTTTGGGCTAATTGCTAATCAGCAGTAAAAGTTGCCTGGCACGGAATATTGCTTACCATAAGCTAAAGGTAATTTGCTGCTCAAGACGAGCTAGGCCGACTCGTCTGTTGTTGTCCAGAGTCCATTCCTAATTACTGCCGGAGGGTGATGACAGTCATTCAATGGAGATTAAGACCGAGGCGAAAAAAATGGAAATGCGCCATAATGCAGGAATGAGCTAGAAGTGCTTCTGTCTGCTTTTCTTTAATTCCTCCCTCTCTCCCTCTCTCTCTCTCTTTCTCTCCCCAACATACACACCCTCCTTTAGTCTCCTGCATGCAGTTTATTACTGAGAAAGGATGGATTCTCACACGGCTAGTCAACAGCATGGTGGCATCTCGGCGGCAAATGGAGTGTTATGAAAAGCTGCATCATATTCTGAGCTTGAGATGGTGAAAAGATGGATTGAGCGTCTCTTAACAAACCCAGCCTTTAGGCCCTGTTGGTGTCTGTATGTATGGCTGTGAGCCATACTACAAGGACAGTGCTAGTGCCAATTAAATACTTTGCGCATGAGGATAAAGGTCATTTATGCTCACCAAGCTTGTCACGATCAATAAAATTTTGCAGTTTAATGGCCATGTCAATTATTGTGGCAAACAATTTAATGGTCTTTTTTTGTTTTGTGATTTTAGGGAACAAGTAAAGTGTAAGTCTGAAGTGGCAAAATCAGCCTAATTGATTATTTTTTAGATAACGCTGAACTCTACTAAGATGAATTACATGCATATATCTATGATTGCAATGAATCATTTGCAATTGTATGAATATTACAATACCTTTTAAAAAAAACAAGTGCATGCTAACATTAGCTGTATTTACTTTGCCAGCAAAAAATAAACAATTTCTTAGTACTGTCCTCTAAATGAAGTGTATTTCTTGTTTTTACACACACTCACACACATACACTCAAACACACATAAGTATATATGTATATTTATGTATGTACATAGGTATACTTTGCATAGAGTCCCATTTAATCAAAAAGTTCCTTGAAGAAGCAGCATACTTGGCAATCAACTAAATCATGATTCTAATTTGACACACTTGCAACCCAATACGATTTTCAAATCTAACACCTGTGGAGAGTATTTATGGTCAGCTGAAATAACTGCAGTCAGACAAATATGTAATAATTGTGAAAAGCCTAATGCTTGAAAAAAATGAACAAAATGCCTGTGCATTGCTGGACACCTTCCGTATCCCTTCAATCATGCGAGACTCTATGTATTCCTAATGACCATGAACACTCAGAAACATGGTGCTCATGCTGGGTTCTCATCAACTTCGGCATCTTTCTGTTATTGCATGTCTCCATGTCAGCTAACCAGGCTCTGCTCATGTCCCACAGGTTTTCAACTGCATTGATAAAATCAGAAACCTCCAGTTATCATAATTAATAATCACCCACCTACAGGGTCCTCAGTCTAACCTTCAAAATCCAATTCAGCTTCTCTTCTGATCCTCCTGATTGATAGATGTGCATGTAGCTATGGATATGCACTGTAAATATGCATGTACACGTAAACTCAAACAACATCCACGTCTTTCATCTGCAGGTTTGCTGTACAGAGAGGGAGGAACGCACACACATGCGCACACTTTTATCTAATGTCAGACATCAAAATGTCAACCCCTTGCAAGCAAGAAGGGGGAGAGAAGGGGAGGGGGGTGGGAGGGGGCATGGGTGTCTCACACCCCCTGGTCGAATCCCAGTACAGTCGAATCAATACGTCGTTATAGATCTTAATCACGTGAAGCGTATAATCGCCTAAAACCTATCAATTATAGAGAGAGAGATAGCTAGGCCGCCAAATCCTGGCCCGCAGCCCCCTTCCTCCTTGGATTAGGATCTGAGATTGGGTCGGGATCATAGGAGCCGCGCCCCTGCCCGGCCAGATAGCACATTAATGACCACTCCAGGGGCGGCTGTCTCTCAGGCTGCAGTCTGGCAAAATAAATAATAAATCATTTAGGCTGGAGCTGACATAATTACCAACTAAGGAGCTCAGTGCAGGCCAGCAAGGCCAGTAACAATGGCGGTGAGAGGATGATAGGCCGAGTGCTCTACAGCGATTAGCTTGTGCTTTCTAAAGCCCCAAGTCTCACTCTTCTCTCTCTCTCTCTCTCTCTCTCGCTCACTTTCTCTGACCACGCACATCCCTCTTGCTGTCCTTCATTTATTCCATCCCATGAACCATTTAAACGGAGAGGAACATGCAATGTGTCAAAGAGCCTACGCTGCACTTTTAAACAAGAATGAAATTCTTCATCCTCGGTAGTTTCCTTCAACAAAGGCAGGCCATAAACATAAACACATTCCTGCTTGTTGTGAATGCGTCCCTCTAACTCAGCATATGGTACAACTATAGCAAGAGGGATGATTTCCTACATTTTCCTTTCGATTTACATTTCTTACCCTCGAAGGTCCACTTATGACATTTGTGTGGATTTAAGTACCACAAAAAACCACGATTCATTTATAGAATTTCCCAATAAGCAGGCTACTGTTGTGCTTTTAAAGGGCCCCTGTCATGGAAAAGTACATTTTTCTTGTTTTCTGAAAGAAAATAGATGTAGAATGTAGGCAACTTGCAAACATATCATCCCCTCCCAGTCGAAACAGTCCATGTATGTAAACAAAACCTCAAAGCAGGCTGCTCTGTATCAGCTGTTTTTGTGATGTCACAAAAGCCAGCACTTTGCATTTATCCATATATTCCGCCTACGGCAGTTTAGCCCCGCCCATTCATGCTAACTTTAAAAAGAAAATTTCAGCCCAATCTCCTTGAGAATAAAGTATAATACAGGGCAGTCAGAACAGAGGTAATTTAAATCTACAGGTGAAACAGACAATCCAAAACAGCCTGTTCAGCTCTGAGGAATAAAGATAGGTTTGTAAAATGATCATATAAAAATAATCACTGTTTTTGGGTCATTAAAATGGCAAAAACCATTATAAATAGACCCCAGGAGACATGCATTTGTTTGTTTTTGAAGTTCCGAACCTTGACCAAATGGAGCGTTTTCAAGTGATATTGGCCCTTTTACACTGTCTGAAAGAACTGTAGTTACTGGAGGCTGAAGCACCTAGAGCTAAGTGTGCTGTTGGGGGGGACGTGTTGCACGGCAGATTTAAGAGCGGCACACTGACCCAGCCCCCATTTTTTCCTGCAAGTGCAGAATTGTTATTCACCAACACTAAAACACCTTGTTGCCAGTAGCGATGCAATTAAAAGGCTGGAGAACTCATTTCACATGCATGTCGCTTCCACAGCACTCGCCAGTTGGGCCACTCATGTGTAAGCTAATGCTGACAAATTCTGTGGACTCGCCCTCGTTTGCTCTTTGTTCACAAGAAAAATAAAAATAAACATACCATTAAAAAGAGGCCAACCAAAAAGAAGCAGACCATGTTTTAATTTACCTCCCCTCCCACACCTCTTTTTTTCCCACCACCTCATCCTGCTTCCTCCTCCTCCTCCTCCTCCTCCTCCTCCTCACTGCCCGGTCCAAATTTAAATTCAGAAAAATTTCCTAAGCGGATTTTCTCAATTTAGCCATACTTTTAATCTTTGGCAAAAATGAGTGATGACTTCTTTCAATGAAAAAAAAAACCTGACAGGCTTAGAGCGCACACCGGCGGATTAGTTTCCCGTGGAGATGAGGTTTTCCTTTGTGCCGGCGCGTGTCTGTTTGATGGGGGTTTAACAGGAAGCGTTCACGCTGAAATTGGATGCAGACAGGGATAGTGGCGAGATGGCCGGCCTTCGATACAGATCCCACGCAGCGACTGCCCTAACACACCCTCATCTACCTCTGCCTACAGCAGCGGCCAGACCTACGGGTTTACCAATATAGGCATGGAATAGTGTGTGTAAACTCAATAACTCAAAACTGCACTGCACCCGTCAAACACAGATGCCTGCATTTGAAGTTACTGTAATGCTCCCAGCCCAGGCCTGACTCCTAAGGAATTCTCAAAACACATATTTCTCGCTTGTTAAATTATCGGATTCCGCACGTGTTGCTGCTCGGCCTCTTAAGTTTTATGCAGCTGAAGACAGCCGAAGAGAAAAATGCCGAGCATAACTGGTGGACTGAACCTTGTAATGCATAAGATGAATATGGGTGCTTGTTGCATAGAAACCACCGTGATTAGCACAATGAAGGAAGGAGCTGGATGAAAATGTAGCCTGATTTCAGCACGGTGGAAATCAAGCTCAAAGCAAAGCTCTCAGCTGGTGAGTCAGACTGTGAAATGCCATAGGACATTCAGTATATTTGTTTATTTCCTTAAATCCAGTATAAAATCTGTTTTAGTATCTCATGGGTACTTATGTTTGCGCGGAGAAGCTGCGGCAGACCAAAGTATGGTCAAAATTCAGGCATCAACACAGGACTAGTGTCTTAAACTAGAGTGTTATGATTTAGGCATGCAGTTTGCACAATAGTAATCAGTAGAGCATGGGCACTAGGAGCATTTTTAAAGTAGTGTTGCTGTCTGTGGGGTGGGGGGCGAGTGGGTGTTTTTGCGGGCAGAGGTTTAGTCTCGGCTGTTGTGTGTATGTGTGTGTGTGGGGGGGGGTGTCTTAGGATGCGCGTACAGCTCTACGTCTCGGCCGCTGTCGGGGGGAGGGTTCACAATAAGTGGGGGGACGAAAGGAATGATTTTGAAAAGTGGGGGGAAGGAATGTCCCCCCCTGTTACAATGGTTCTGGCGCCCATGCAGTAGCGTATGAGCTATCGTCATCTGTTATTAAATTTATAGTTACACTACACTTCAAACACCATAAACGTAATAGCTCACATACTACATTTCAAATGATTAAAGCTTTAATGGTTATAGTCACAGGTCTTTTCTCCTTCAGGGCTGGTCACTTGCTCTCGTGGAGCGACCCCCGCCCCTGCTGCTGAAGGGGTCATGACAGATGGGCCCTGGCAGACCTGAGCTTAGACTGTCTGAGTAAGTCGGCAGAGCCCACCAGGACCACTGGCAGCAACCTGGCTCCTAGATGGCTTGCTCTCCATCAGTCTTATCTCCTCAACTTGGCAAAACAAGCTTTTGTATGCTCACTGGCTCATCACAGCACAGCCATACCCCGTCAGACCCTCAGCATTCTGTGCAAGCATACCTAAAATTTCAGTTGGCTTCACTTATTCCACCAGAAAATCAGGTCATCAATAGAGATTACAAATGAAAAATGAAAAATAAACACATTTTACTTACACACATAAAGAACCATTTAAATAGTTAGCGTTTTAAATATCTTATGACACTGTATAATGTTATTTATAGGTTGAAAAGTATGCTGCTTAGCTAAAACATTAATACAGCATAACAGTAGCCTGTCTTTTTTCTGTACCATGTTTGATCATTTAAACTGGAACAGTTCAGAGTTCAGAGCTAACTAGAGTCATTCAGAGCTGTCTGATGTGCATTCTAGAAAAACTTAGTGACTCTGATTTCTTCACAGCGGTGGTGATGTGAACCAGCAGTTGTAATGTCTACAGTGCAGAGAGATGTTCCTATTCTCACTGCTTTGAACCATTCAGACTCTTTTACTTTCTGTAGAACGCATTTCACATCAAACCGCTTTGAATGCTGTGCAAATCAGAGTGATTTAATTTAGGCAAAATGCTCATTTTGATGCTAACTGGACAGTATAAGTTTCTATTTCTTGTTAGCTGCTTCTTTCACCTGTGCAAAAGCCAGTTTTGGGCCCCAAACATGCCTTGTCTGATCAGCTATATCTGGGGTAAGGGTGAAATTGAATACATTTGCTGTATTGCTTTTAGGTTGACTGCAACCTCAGGACCAACTAATTAAGAGACAAAAACTCGTCCTGTGTAATTATGCGGTCTTGCTCGAGTCAGCTGTTCATGTCAAACCTTAGTGCATAACAGCAGAACCCCAGTGAGCAACGGAGCTTTGCCTGCTCGGCTATATGCTGCACCTCAACCAACAATACCCCAAAAGTGCATCCAAAATAACCTGCTCTGGTTGCATCCTTTGATGTGCACATGCATTTAACTGGAGCCACTGCTGAGTTAGGAGCTTGATAAACCGCTGGGGTGAGTTGCTACTCTGCAGGTTTTTTTGAAGGAGGAGAAGGAGTAGCGAGAAGAGAAGTGTATTGGCTTTGCCTTTTAAATCCCCTGCTCTTGACCTACTTTTTCATTAATGGGTAGTCTGAGTGTGAAAAAGGAGCTGTTTATCAGGTGATGAAAAGCATAATGACATAATTCATTTATTCAAAGCCAACAGATTGGCCAGACTGGCTTCTGATTGCTGACCCTGTGGGGTGTCAAACCGCTTCTTTCTGCTTTTTTGCCAGTCAGGTGCCCTCTCTTTTTTTGCAGAAGCAAACCAGAGCCATCTTTTCAAAGCGCTCACATATTGACATCCTCGCCTGACACACAGATGGAGATCAGTGATTAGGTTCCGTGAACAGAGCCTATATGTAATGAGTTGTTTTAGGGAGGCGGTGCTGTCATCAAGAGGAGTCGAGGCATTTCATGTCGAGGTCTGCTAATGATCAAAGCATGCGGTGACATTCACACGACAATGTGCAAAGCCGAATGGAATGATGATTAGTCCAGGTAATTCTTGTTGGAGCACGTCCATGAGATGGGATAGTGTTTAATTAGTCAGTGATGTCAAGACACTGGATGTCCAAAAATTTGTAGCTGCCTGTTTGTGCAACTGTTTTTGTTGTAGTCAAGGGTGTAAAAGAATAATTATAAAGTTGATTTATTTCATTAAAAACTGAAAAATGTTGCTTTGTCATAGTAACAGTATGTACAGCTGTTATCACTTCTTCTCAAACTTGCAAAATAACATTTTTTATTTGTCAGTTCAGCATCTGCAGCACCCCCTGTGAGTGCTCTGCTATCAGCATAGCTATCGCCGTGGATGATGACGCACATCTCGTTATGAACACAGTGAAACATGAAAAGGGGGTTCATATTTAACAAAGCTGTAAGTTAAAGTAGTTTTCACTCTCCTTTCTAATCTTCATTATAGTTAGCTGTGCAAGAAACTAGCGCAGCAAATCTCACGAACTCTGTGGGAAAATGATGCAATCTTTTTAACCAGAAAGGACCTATGCAGTCATTTCTGATGTGTTACAGTGTTACACCAGCACCAAGCTAACAATGCTGAGTCCCCACATTTCCACTGACATTAATACTACTCTATTTAAACAAAAGGTGAGTTTGCACATGTGAATGCTCAGATAATTACACCTGTTCCATTTACACCCCTCTGACGCAGGTATCGTTTTGTGCCAACATGCTTATGTTCTAGAATGTTTCTTCTCTATCTCTCAGATTGTGTGTGTGTTGGTGTGATTGCAGGGCATTTTATAAAGGTATGCATTTCAACACCATTATCGTGTTAACATGCTGTCAGTTAACAGAAACAGAGCCATGCCATCCATGTTTACTCTTTGTCCTCATAGTGCCCACTCACTTTCTCGGCCAAATTGTCTGAAGTGTGCCACACATTTTTGTCCATCTTTCAGACTTGAACTACGGGTGAAGTTTTCTGAAACTAGCAGGATTTTAATAGCGAGTTTGACTTTGCTGCAGTAACAGCCTGTGGGAAGGCTTAACACTAGATGTTAGAACGTTGTGGTGAACATTAGATCGCAAACAGCCACAATACCTCATCCTGCAGTTTCTTTGCTTCAGAATAGGGAGTTTTATACCCCGTTAGTCAATGCTTCACAACTGGATATGACATTTGGCTTTTCTGTAGCATCCCATTCTATTGACTATGCTTTCTTTGGACGTATAGTTTCAGTTGAGGAGCCTATACTTATTTACAGACCTAAGCTGGAATCAGAGGAGGATGAATTAGCACAAGTTTGGATGAATTAGCGATGCAGCTGGAACTTGACGCAGCTCTCCTGGAGGTGTTGGTGCTGGCCCCCGGTGAGCAGCGCAGGTTGAGAGGGGAGGTGAGCTCCGTCTTCTCAGGCAGCAGTAGGCGGGCGCGTGCTGAGTGTCGGCAATTAGAGCAAGTCCTGTGCGCGAGGTGCCTCTCACTTCAAAGAGAATTATTCAGCTCTTCCCTTTATTTGATTACGGCCAGTCCCCTGACCTCCCCTCGCCCGCGTGAACCACAATGCATTTCACCAATTAGCGCCAGCACCTGGACGCAATTGATATGTTGTCAAAGAGCCGGGGCTTGGTGCGGAATACTTAATAGGTGCATCTCAATCCACAAATTATTCACTAAAGCATATAAATATTTGATTCCTGTACCTTGCAGCCGCATATTGGATTTTTTTTTTTTACCCCAAGGCCTGTGCGTGGCTTGTTTTTTTTCCTATAACTCCCATAAAAACACAGATGTTTTATATAAATATTTTAGGTCATCCTCTCTGTTTCTCCTCATTTCTCTTTCCCTCTCTCGCTTGCTGTCCTCCCTCTCTCTCGCTTGCTCACTCTCTCTCTCCCTCTCGCTCTCTCTCTCCTCCTCATTTACTATTTGAAGCAACTATTAGTGTTTTAACACCACAGGAAAGCGGCTTCATTGAAATGCAATGAAAACTGCACAGAAAAGGCAAAGTTAACTAATGGGCTCAAATTTTCAAACGAATGCAAGATTAAAGTCAATTGAATCTCCCATTGGGTTTTGACTGAAACCCTTTGAAAAGGAGCCCCATAGTGGGTTTCAGAAATGAAAAATAGGGCTTGTTCTAAAATATTAATAACATTTTATACCCTCATTACGGCAAAGCAATAACGTTTGTTCAGAAACTTACTTCGATCTTTACCTCGCGGTGATATGCAAGGCTCCTGCTTTTGGCTCGGGGCCGGTGCTAACACCAGCGGCCCCATGCACACCTTAACAACCTCATACATGGCTCTCCAGATGTATCCCATTGACACATCAGAGAGGAGGATATCATTTAAAATAGGCCATATTCATATTTGATCTGCTTCCACCGGGCCGGCTGCCTCGCATGATTCTCTCAGACTGAGTGGGATTTCTGGGAAGAGACCAACCCACCCCCCCTGTGGTTGCCTGTGAAGGAAGTTGGAATCGGAGATGTTAGGTGCTATGAAAGTGTAGAATACCTCATAAGCCTTCTGGGAGAGAGAAACGAAATTCCCTCTGAGTGCGCTGTATTATTCTTTAAGGAGCAGACATCTAGCATGAACTAGCCTGGCCTATTTTTCTCAACGAGACCCCATGAATTAAATATATTACACTACACGTGCTCACATATGCCTAAATGAGATGCACATGACACGGCGAGTTCAGAGAGAAGATTAGGTGCAAAAGCATTCGTTCTCGACCGACTCACCATTGCTCCTCTCAACTTTCCTCACTCTGAGCCTTTGGAGGTTTCACAATGTGTCAGAAATCAGACAAAGAGCATGAAGCTCACATGCACACACACATCCACACATATATACGTACACATGAGTTGACAGGGAGGAAGATTCAGAACTCCTCTCTCACTCTCGCTAGCGCGCGCTCCACCCGTAATGGGGTAGAAGTCATTAAAAACATCACTGCAGGCCTAATTAAGACAGGACATCTGGTCTCTCCTCACAGAACGGATCGCAGCCGAGTACAAATAACTCCTCCATGACAATTTGAGAGGTGTCATACATCTCAGTGATCGTCAATCAACAGGGGACTTAGGCAACTCTTTCATCGTTAACGAGCGAATGCTTTGTTTTCCTTTTATAAAAGAAAACATTTCGACAAATTTCAAAAGGGGGTTGGGAGGCAGGGTGTCTTCTGTCATTTTTCAATCCCTCTTTTATGTTGCTGCCAATTAGTTGGTATAAACTTTAAGTTGCCTTTGACGATGACGATTTTTGCATAGCAAATGCCTGCTGGAGGCCCGCGCCGCCACATCTCCGCTGCAGATTGGTCGGCAAGTGCTTGGTTGAAGGCAAATGAAGATGATGTTTCGGCCTCTCTGGAGAACAAATTGACGCAATTACCGAAACGTCTAACTTAAAGCGAAGGCCTCTCCTTTTCAGGCACGTTTGTGTCAGTGCTGCTGCTTATCCACCGAGTCAGCCTAAAACAGTGCTGATGCAGCCTGTGCTGTAAACCCAGGGTAGGATTATAGCCCATAACATCTACTGTTTTATGTTAATAAGGCTGATTTTTTTTTGTTATAGCCGTTACACACTAGACCTTAAGTTTACGGGGTCCAAGATGTGCTGGCACTGCTGCTTACCTAAAAAAATACATGTTTTTCAATGAAATAAACGGTTTTAAGTGTAAAATTCCTGCACTATATGGGCAGTACTGGCACTGAAGGTGAAAGATAATAAGATGATGAAACACAAATCCATTCTACAAGAAAAAAAGGAAAGAAAAAAAAACAAGCCCAGTCAGTAGCTGAAGGAGACAATGCATGAAAATAATTGGAGCCCAAGGGGTGATATTTGTTCTCCTGAAATAATAATTACTCTTATGGACTTTCCTGTGCAAACATTCGAGCACTAAGGGAGAACAAAATCCACCATTAGGTTTCTATCAATAATCATTTCCAGGGCTTATGTGGTCTTGTTTTGGTATGTATCACCGTTATCACGCCGCTATTGGCCTGTGGTCTTACAGATTAAGGCCAACCTTTGCATTTTTAATTAAATGCATAATGACAACATTAGGCTTCCAGCGCTGAACCTGACGCAAAATGCTCCAATCACTAAAGGTTCTATTCAGCATTGATTGTGTACAATTTCAATCCAAACCATATCATCTTATAGATAGGAGGCAGAGTAGTAGATAATGTATAAAGAAAAGGTCCATATCGAGTCTAAAATAAGGCAATTTCTATGTAAATCGGCAATAAAGCAGAACTTTTGCAAATGCTTAGGGCCTCTTCCATTACTGACATGCGGTCTGTTCAGAAATCGTTTAACTGCTTGATAGCGGGTATCCTATCTCACTAGATATTTGCTTACCTTTCCTCTTCCATTAATGTCCTCTGCAATATTAAGCCATCTTCCTCAGCGCATGAATATCTGTGGCCACTCACGCTGTAGCATCTGATTATGGTCTCTGATAATTCCATCATGAACGACGGGGAGCTGTATCTAAACTAGCACTGTCTGCAGTATTAAGCGTGTGATGAAGAATACCTGTCTCAAATTGAACTCGGGGATATGTTGCTGATTGACCAGTCATGTTGTTTTAAGAAAGAAATTGATTTTTTTTCTACTATGGGAGATAATACCTTAAGACCTTGGACTATATCAATATCATGAAGTCAGAGATAAAATAGTTTAGGAGTAAGTTTGTATTTTTTTTTACTTTCCACCTCAACTTTCGACTAGAATGATTAAAGAAGTTTGGTGTCAGCAGTTCTCTTCTTTAACTGGGCCCTGTCCCCCCCGCAGGCTTCCTCAAGGCATGATGATTATATATTAACTCTTTTGATATCAGTATCTGTAAAGAAGAAAAAAGAACATTGATAATTATTCTGCGGCTGTTAGATGATGCACAAAGATCCCTTTTGCTTAAATAGACCCAAACCTTTCAAATTATGGGCTTTTCACCACAACATTCATCAAATTTGTCCCTCGTTTTTACAAGACAAAAGTTCTCATTTAAAATGGTCCCACCAGCACTTTCTTTGTAAGAAACCATTACAAGGTTGGAAAAGCTTTGAAGAGATTTTGCTGTAAAACCCTCAGGGCCAGATGTACAGACAGTCTCAGGTACAGCTCAAAACACTTTTTAATATGACCACAATATGCTGCCGCTTTTTGCACGACCCTACCATGTTTTGTGCGGCCCTGAGATGCACATGCACAAGGACCTTAGTTTTTCACCATGCAAATGGCCCATAGACTGCACATTTATGCTCAGGTACTGGTTTTGTACATGACACACGGGAAGAATGTGTCCAGTAACACACTGAGCTGAATTGTTGTGCTATTAAACTGGACTAGTTGGTTGTTGTAGCTAATGAAAGCTGCAAAACAATAGCAAATTTTCCAGCAATGCAATGCCATTTGTGCTACAGTTGCTCATTAGGTTGAATGGGATTTTTGCCAGCATTCTGTAAAGCTTGTCCAGCATTACAGTGGATGCTTCAAAAGAGCACGTTTGTGAAGGGGAGCAGGGCTAGGACAAATGACTTTGGCTAAGAATATGAGTTGTGGTAAACCAATGGAAAGCACATGAACAAGAATTATGTTGGTCTGTGATCCCATTTGCATGTGTGCCTCTGTATAGATGTGTCTAAGAAGGAAAGAGCTCATATTATAGAAAATCATATTATCCTTTTTTTAATGTGATGTGTAAATATTGTTGACAGGAGTCCAAGAAAGCACAGTAGATCTCTCTGGGTGTATAGAATGGGCCCCAGCACAGTGTGAGGAAAGCTAACGTGAACATTCGTTAACTTATATAACAGAAATGGGAGATGAAGCTCCCCTCCAAATGGGTGCTGTCCAGTGACGCCTGTAAAATGATACAATGCAACCTGACGTGTGTGTTATCTCTCTAAAATGGTAACTTCATAAGAGAAGTGACAATATGCCGTCCTTCACCTTCCTTGCTTACATTTACGGCATTTATCAGGCGCTTTTATCCAAAGCAATTTCCATTCCCTAACTACAGGAGACAGTTTCCCTGGAGTGAAGGGTCTTGCTCAGGAACACAGCAGTGGTCTGCTGAAAATAGGATTCGAACCTATGATGTCTTGGTCCAGAGACAAGTATCACAACCACTAGGCCACAACTCCTTGGCAGCTTGGCAGCATCATGCGATTGGAAGGTGAAAAGAATGAACTGCAACTCAAACGGGGAGTAAAACTAAAAATCCTCAGTCTATAAATGGAAAATAAGTTGCACGATCGATGAATTCATTGTTTTTGTGATGCCACAAAAAAACTAATATCCAACTTACTACAGGGTATATTCAGCTTATATCAGGTTACCTCTGCCCATTCACACAGATATTGTTTCAGTCTGGACTGTTCTGTGAATGATGACATAATACAGATCAGTCAGTCAGACAATAATCATATATGGCCAAAATATGTAGACATATGAATCACATGTGTGGAATGGATTCCAAGAGCACTCCTGATTACTGTATACTGAAGACCTCAGTGACCTTAAGTCACAAGACAGTTTGGGACATGTCTGCCCTGTTAGATCTGCTCTGGTGTGAGTGCTAGCTGTGTGAAATGGAAGCATTTCTACGAGATCCAAACCATGAAGCTGTAGACTTCCTAAACTTGCTGAACTCTGAAGACTGAGTGGGTATCCTCTGTTGCATCACTCAGAGTTCCAGACTGCCTCTGGGTGAAACATCAGCACAAGAACTGTGCATGAGGAGCTTCACAAACCTGACATCACTACTAACAATGCCGAGCATAGGCCATAGTGGTGTAAAGCGTGCTGCATCTGGTCTCTGCAGCAGTGGAAATGTGTTTTCAGCAGGGGTGAATTACACTTCAGTGGCAGTCTGAATGTAGGTTTAGCCAATGCCAGGAGAATCCTACCTAACAGAATGCATAGTTGGTGTAGGTATATTAGGTTGGGACTGGTTTTCAGGATTTGGGCTTGGATCCACACAATTCAATGCAAACTTCCAACTTTACGGCAACAGTTTCAGGAAGGATCTCTTCTGTTCCAGTGTGATGGCCCCCCTGTGCACAAATTAAGGTCCATAAAGCCATGGTTTAATGAGGTGTAAAGGAACTCCAGTGGCTTGCATAGAGTCCTGACCGCAACACAACAGAACACTTTTGGGATCAACTGGAAGATCTAATGAGGGCCTTGCCTTCTTGCTCAGTACCAGTGCCTGGCCTTAAAACTGCAGTGTTGGATTCTGAGTTGGCAACCCATTGAGGTGTGATGGGTTGATGTCTACATACTTCTGGTTTATTTAGTGTATCAGCGTTAAACAAAATAATACAATCATTATAATGAGTCTGCTTTTACAGCCTGTCCAAAGTCTTTCTCTGCCTTGTGTAGTTTGAATGCTGAGACAGGTTTCAACACCCCTCACTCCATCACCCTGCACCACCCATTTGGATAAGAGGCTCAGATAATGGATGTATAGATGGCTTGTTGTTTTTAATGCACAAAACTCCAAATGTAGTATATAAACCCTTTAAGTCTTTTGAATACTTAGGTCATTAGAGTGAGAGCTTAAAATGTTAAAGGTAGCAGCACTGTGTAAACGGCTGGAGTTCATTCAAAGTGAGGCTGCCGAGCCCTGATGCATATTGGTTTGAGTTTCATTTCTGCTTGTCACAAGTATTAACTCTCTCATTTAAAAGTGCTGACAGCTCGAGTCAAACAGTACACATTTTGGGCTGCTATTACACGGCTGTAAATTTGACAGTTGCCATTGGCTTAATAAGCACGTTTTAACTACTGGGCCGCGAGGCTGGATAAATATGTGTCGCTGGTATATTTGAGATGTTCTCATCACAGCAGAAAGACTGAACTCAGCATATACAGAACTTATGAGAGATTAGATTTCTCTAATAAAAAGGAATTGTAAAGTGTGGCACTGGTGGAAGGATGATCCTGGGGCTCAGTCTCAAGCGTATGTTATGTTTTACCATGCTGTTGAAGCCACTGAAACTTTGCTCAATAATTTGCCATGGTCCAAGCTTGCATGCCCCTGCATTTTGTTGTGGAGAGCTGATTTATTCATATCACATACTTTAAATATTCACACAGTGCTAAGCCTTGGAGACTCATTGGCTGTCCCCAGAGCTGTGGTCAGAGCAAAGCAAAGCCAAGCAGGAGAGAGACTGACTGTGGTTAATTATTAAAAACATCAAAAATAATCACCAACTGGCCACAGATCTCCAAACCATTGAACCTGTAGCGCAGCTGAACATTGCTGAGCAGGTAGCAGGCCTACTACGCCAGACACTTACAGCAATACAACAAAGCTGCATTAAGGCAGAGCCTTTTAAATGGCTGTATATCAGCACCGTGGACAATGGCTGAAACATGACCTCCATTTAACAGACATACGTCGCTGCTGAAAGGCACATCCACCTCGATTTTCCCTGCTTTGTGTGCTAGACAGACCTTATTTGAATCTCAAGGCTTCCCAAAAAAGTGCAAATAGAGAAAGCCATATGGAATCTTAATATAACCCTCTCTTTAGAGGCTTTCACAAATGTACCATTACTCTACCAGAGGCATTCAGTCTTATTTAGCAGACTGATCATGTGTATTTCTTCATGTATATTTCTTCTGTCTATTTTTCTATTCTTGAATGCTATGAATTAAGACCTTTCAGTGCATTTTGCCAAATTCAAATCAAACTTCTGAGCAGAAATGTGAACTGATAGCTTTGTTCTCTCTGCATACCCTTGTGAACCCTTGGTATTTGGACTTCAGACTAAAAATCTTGAAAAAAAATGGCCATAAACAATTAAAGGGTCAATATTATGGAAAATAAAAAAGTGGTGATAACAAGAATTTAAAAAAAAGAATTAGTTGTCATGGAAACTTGATTTGATTGTTTGTGATTTCACAAAATATTGTGTCTATTTGTCTAATCTACCTCCTACTGCTTGGCTGGCTGTTTGCACTGAAGTTATAAGGACACTTAATGTTTCATCCTTAATTTTTTTTGTGACCCACAGTACAGTGCAGCCAGTTAGAAGAGAGCTAATTTACATATTTTATTCCAAAGTCACAGTAACTGTCAGGGATAAAGAGAGCTTTGGAAATGGTAAAATGGTACTTTAACACAGCAGTCCTGAGTGGACCAGGGAATAAAAATAAAATGCAAGAAAAATGCATTTGACCCCTTTAAAACAAACAAACAAAAACAGATTTAAGTGTGTGATAGAACGTGGTTCAGATGTCTCATTTCAGTGATTTTCCTATGAAATAAGTGAGAGTGAAAAGAGGACTGGTGCTTGTTATGGTTTATCCAGTTAGATATCTTGTTCAAGAGCATCCATTGAAAGCAAAAACTAATGGAATTCTGTGTGGCGGCCTGTCTGGCGTATTCTGATCACTAGAAGATTGCACTATTGACCAAATGTCAGGCACAGAGCGATGCGATGATTGAATAAAAGAGTATACATAATCGAAACTGAGAACTCTGCCAGGGCAGCCTTCTGTTGCCTCTCTAACTACACCCTGGGAAATTCTAAAAAATCATTATCCCCTTCCACCCTCCTGCTACTACTACCCACATACACACACACACACACACACACACACACACACACACACACACACACACACACACACACCTACCAGTTTTGCAGTTAACCACCCACCACTCCATGTATACATACAGAAGCAAACCTATAAATTGGCTGTTTGTTTTCATCATTAAAATACGTTATTCCTCAAGCTCAGTGGGTCAATGGATGATGTTTCCACAAGTGGATGAGTGATGTAATATTTCTGGTCTCAAATGAATGTGTTCTCAAAAGTGAATAAGGGTAAATATGACAGCATTACACAGGCTCCAGGATATTTGGACGAGGGCTAGACCGTGCTTCGCTACTGGGTGAGGGGTGTAGTGGTTGACCCCATGGGAGCATACCTACCAAACATAACTCACACACCCGAGGAGCCTCAAGGACAAATTAATTTCTGAATGGGCAGGGGAAAGCCCCCAGGAGTTTCACAGCCAGATGAATAGCGCCTGAGCAATGTTTTACCACTTTGACACCTCCGTGAGCATGCTAATGATTCGGTTATGCTCAGAAAGTTCACAATAAAATTTTGTTTATTGCATTTTTGTGCTTTCTTTTGAAAGTTGAAGAAAGTGATGTGATCTCAGCAGTAAATGTGTTTTAGCATAAATGCTATATAATTTCAGAATAAATACAAAAACACATAAATACAGTAAACAGCACAAGTGTATCTGGATTGGTTAGAAGAATCCAGTCTTAAGAACTGTTCCTAACTTCGCTGTGCTCTCCAGACATCGCATGGATTGTTAAATCCCATCAGCAGCACCTGATTGAATTTAATGAAGGATTGATGAGCTGAAGCAGGCACCGAATAATAACTGTAAATACTGAGCTTTCTCAATGAGAGGCGTGGACATTTTTATGCTAACACACTGACATACATTTAACTTCAATCTTTTGTTTAGTTTTTTGTCATTTTTCTCAGGTAAATTTTAGGTATTTTTCTTATCTTTGTCCAAATTGATCCTCAGTTAGCTATGACCAATTGCCAGGCACAAACTAGGTCTTTCCTTTCACACAGTTCCATCATGCGTTACGCATGAAGAGCATCACATCTTTTGAACTGATGCTAAATGCATCACCATCAGACAGTTCAACATGCTTGGAGGAGAACACTAACTACCTATTCTGTTATGGCAGCTAACAAACATTTGCATTAGCTAGCTTTGCAGTGTCAAAGCCAATTTAGCAGACGCTTTTATCCAAAGCGACTTCCAGTAACCCCTTAACCCCAGCAACTTGGGGTTAAGGGTCTTGCTCAGGAACCCAGTGGTGGGCTGCTGAAGGTAGTATTCAAACCCATGACCTCTTTGTCCAGAGGCGAGTATCCTACCCACTAAGCCCAACCATGGAAAGCTATGGCACCAAGTCATGATCTCCATGTCATAGGGTGAACACTTGTTTTATTTTTTACATATAATTTTCTTAACTTTTCACAAAACAGTATGTTAGAGACACAAATCTACACAATTAAAACATTCAGTTTGCTTTTGTTGGTAATTCTTCTGGCGTAGAAATGAAGGCCTTCTAAATGGTGTAAATTCAGTGCTAAACTTTTTTTCATTGTAAAGTGATCAGTTAATTTCTAATTGGACGCATACCTGCAAATAAATCATAACCTTTCAGCAATGGAATGGACTTTGTTTGTTAGTTCTTAATAATTATCTGTTTGAGAAAGGAAAAGAAAGGAATTAATAGCTTCTGACTCATTTACTTAATTGTGATGCCAGCATTTGACATCATTAAAAACATTTTCTTCTTGCACCTGCGCAATTACCGGTTCCACCGTAGCGCGCACCCCTGAGCAATTACATCCAAATGCACTGGAAAGATTGACTGAACAATGTGGAGGGCATTTACTTTTTGTGAAGCGTGACATAACCAGAGAGGTTAGAATGCTCTTTTTTTTATCAGGAGCACCCAGGTAATGATGAAAGCTGAGGATCCATTCCGAATTCTCATTTACAGCTGGGAGAGGATGGCCCCATCTGTTCCATGGCAAGATCCCTTCTAGCAATCTTTGATATCACTGGAACACTATTAGCCGAAGGAAGAGGCTGGGCTAATGGACCTTCAACAGCTCATTTGTTTGAAGCAATTATTCAGAGGCAGCCCCCTTTCTGGAGCTGAGCAGTGCTTTTTAGAAATGGGAGGAGGTTCTGCGTCTGGAAGAAAAGGAATTTGACTGAAGGGATGACAAACAATACCAACAATGACAAAAAAAAGATGAATTTTATTACACTGGGGTTTCATGGCAAATCAAATAAACGCTCAGTGCATATGCAAGAGTAGTAAAGTTTTGATGTGCAGGAACTGAGGAGGAACTGCTTTTCATTGCAACACTGAGAGAAAGAGACAGAGTAACAAAACAGGAAAAGAGAGATAATAAGGAGAGACTGAATCAGCAGCAGTGTCCTTCCAGCAGCCCAAGCTTTCACATCAAAATGCCATATGAATGGTTCCCAAAGTGCTCAAAGACAAGCTCCATATGTCCTTGGCAACGCAAGGGTATAATTACGCATTATCTCACCTTATAAAATGAGTCAGTACAAAGATCTGACTGGGACCTGGTGATGTAGTTCACACAGTCTGACTGATATGATATTTTGTCCTGAATACCAACATGGGTTTTAAGGAGCTACAGGTCTGCTGTGTGTAATATCTGCCTATGTAATTATATAGTCAGTCAATGTGAACACATGCAAATGGTTTCAGTTAAACTGTGTTTATTGACTGATATGATTGTCAGTTGCCACACTTTTCAGCAGTCTTAAATAAAAAGCAGACAATAAGAAAGTCTTATATACCGGAGGTCTTTGAGTTACAACAGTCTCGACATACAACATTTATAGTTTGAAATTAAGGCTAATTTTAATACTACTTAAACAAAACAAAACTTAAAACTTGTAGGACAGTTGTATGTCCCAAATTTTTAATTGCAGTTTTACAGTGAATCACTCAGTAAATACTTAAATCCATTTTATTAACAAACCTCGCTGCTAAATTGTAAAACTCAACTTTAAAAGGTATGTAACATGACCTTCTTGAGCAAGGTTCTGAAGAACTCTAGAACAAACATTCATTAAGTGGCCAACAGATTTATTGATTATGTTTCAAAACAGCATCACTCCTCTGAATGTTTTTTTTTAATATGCAGATATTTAAAGGGATATTATCAGTGCTTAATCTGCAAACTCTATATAAACTCTATATAATCTGAAAATTGTATATCGATTAGGATATGCATGTCCACTCACAGAAGCGATCATCACAGATCTTCATTTCACGAAACAGTGAAATGGAACTTTAAAAAGTTAACTTAGTGCCAGTTTCAGAGCTTGCAAACACAGCTGAGAGAATCCATTTAGCTCCATGGCAGACTGTAAGTGAATCCCAGTTTAATGAAATCTCTCTTTATTATGAGTCACTCCCCCCTGGGGCTTATAGTATGTCCCATACAAGCCCTCAAATCCAGGACGTGTAAAAAATGCACAAGCGCGGACAGAAAAGCGAATCCTCTGTAAATATACTATTACGCAAGCACAGTGTTGGGCCTTACTTAAGCTGAGTCTTACATTAAGCAGGTCTGAAGAAGTTTAATATGGAACTTTTCATTTCACCTCAGCTTATGATGCCATTAATTATGTGTGTGCTGTCAGAAGTTGGACCAGAATCAAAAAGGTTTTTGGTCTACCAGCCTGCTGTTGCATTAAAAGCCAATTTATTGAGTTGCAGTTCATGTTTTCTCTGCCAAATCAAATCCAAACAATTTGCTCAGTGCTTGTATATTCCTTACAGTGCGAGTGGAGATTCGTACACTCTTGAAAATAGAGGCGGCAGAAAAGCTCCTTGGAAGCAAGGCCATAGAAGAACCTTTCAATGGATTAACACATTTTGCAGAGGTGTATGGTTTGTCTTGGGGGGGCCAAAGTGCAGTTTGTGGTGAGAGCCAAAAAGACAAAGCTTAACAGACAAATAAAGTCAAAGGTAGGTAGGCTTCAAATCATGCTTGTAAAAATGTATTTTAAACAAGTAAACAGTAACTGAAAAAAATGTGCAAACATTTGCATTAGAGGTGGGCATAGATTAATTTTTTTAATCTAGATTAATTTCATTGTAATCTTGAGATTAATCTGATCCCAGTGCCTGTTTTTATAGTGTAAACTATAAATATGTCTCCAAATGTTCTCCCAGATCACTTTAATTTCATTTTGAACTCAGTTTAATACATTACCCTTAAAGA
>JBBPDC010000129.1:20460810-20480529 GCA_037974485.1 Hemigrammopetersius urotaenia
TTATCTAGAACTCCTTGTATCTTTAGACGCTCTGCAGTCTGTCAGTAACACATTTGTTCACATTTCTGTACTTTAATTTCCTCAGTGGGACACAGATCAGACAGTCTGACAGAAAGTATAGTGTTTTTGGACCAACAAGGCGATTCAGAGCAAAATATGAAGAAACGAGGGACTCAAGACTTTTGCACAGTACTGTGTGTATTTTTTTTTATGATGTCTGTAAATATAGTGTTTAATATTTTATATGATAATACTGAATTGATTTATGACTAATTGGAATATGTGTTGCCGTAACGACTAAGCTGTGAATATTTTGTCTCGGTTCAGTCTTACAGGGCTGGTTCAGCCAAAAATCAGATGTAGCTCCTCAAATGTAGCCGATTACTCGACTGTTACTTGCTTCTTTAGTTTTAGCATTAGCCACAGGGCTAAAGAAGAGAGTAATAGAAGCTTATTCTGTGTTTTCATTGCACAAACTCCATGCAGTCAGTCGTACCTTCTCGTCGCCATCTTACATTTCTTGTGTCCCCCGTAAGGTTGTCTCTCAGCAGTACCCAGATGTGAAGTTCTCCATGGTGCACAAGAAGATAAACCTGGCGGACGACACTCTGGCGTGGGAGCACGAGCGCTTCGGTATCCGCCGCCTGCCCGCCTTCACTCTTTCGCACCTGGAGAGCCACCGCAGTGCTGCCAGAAACTCCATCATGGACATGCGGTCAGTGTCCTCCTCTCTGGATGGGGCGGGAGAGGCCACCGCTGGGTGGGTGACTACTGGTGCTCTCTCTCTCAGTGTGTGTGTGTGTGTGTGTGTGTGTGTGTCACCCGTCTTAGTGCTGTTCATCCCACCCTCACCACTCCTCCCCGTCACTCACCCGCTGCCTCCACCGTTCTCTCGTTAACGCTGCTGGGCCTTTGTCTGCCACAGGCCTCACGTCGACCTCAAGAAGCTCAGCCGGAACACCAAGCTGTTGGCAGAAGCTCTGGCCAGAGTCATCTACAACTTAACAGAGAAGGTGAGATTCCCTTCAGGAGCTACTCAAACCGTCCCAGCATGTTTCGCAGTAGCTGTATCTGGTGGCCTAGTGGCTACGGAGGTGGACCTGTGATCAGAAGGTTGTGGGTTTGAATCCTAGGACTGCTAGTGGCACCACTGAGGTTCCCTTGAGAAAGGTACCGTCCCCCCACACACTGCTCCCCTCGTTGATGGCAGCCCCCTGCTTTATTTGGTGAATGGGTTACAATGCAGAGAAAGAATTTGTGCTCTGTGTTCACGCGCGACTATAAGGGTTCGCTTTACTTTTCCACCAACCACTAGTTGCAGTAACAATAATGATCATTTCACTGTTATTGTGAGACGATGAAATAACTGTTTAAGTGGAAGAAGAGGCAAATTAGAGTCGTTTTAGAAAGATGTTGGACTTTTGCATATAAGTAACAACAACAAAGACTAGGGCTGGGCGATTAATCGAAAAGTAATCGAAATCGACATTCAGACCCTATAATCGATCAAATGTTTCCAGGTCGATTATTTCGATTACTGTCCCTTTAAAAGCACGACCGCGTGTGGAGTCACGTGACCCCGCTCCGTTATGTTACGTTATTCTGCCGACATGTGGAGCACGGATTTGCAGTGACTACATTTTCCGAAAGTCTTTTGTTTTGGTGTGTTCTGTGTAGATTTATGGTCTGTGAAATGCATTTAAAGAATTGCACGTTGTGACGCATTACAGGTGTTTATTACTTTTATTCATTACTGTTGTTATTCGTTTATATTCCAGCTCATGTAAGGACATGCAGGTTCACTTTAAGATGCTCTGAATACACGAGGTCCACTTTCACATTGCAGCAGGAAGTCTTTTATTACCGATTAATAAATTGTGTTGTTTATTTATTTGGAAGTTGGTTGTAAACTCTCCTAAACACATATATTGAGTGCAGTAAGTAATTATTTAATACAGAAACGTAAAATTGGTCAGTCGTCGTGGACGAATGCGGTTCTGAGGGGAATATTGGAGTAACAGCATGGTGTGAATTTCACAGGGCACCAACGGAGACTTGGAGATCTTCACTGAGCAGATGGTGAGTGAATGGCTCTGGCTTTTTCTGGCTCTCAAAACCTCTAATTTAGTGCCATCAAAGCTTATACAGATAGAAAACTCCTGCCACAATATGGTCCAGTTTCCTAACAGTAAATTACAGAAGTCTTACTGCAAATGTTTTTTAATGTAACGTTTGAAAGTTAGCTTTACTGCAGATATAACATGTGGGATAGAAGTAGTTTGCACAACAAACGCATGCCTTCAGTTTGATGGCGGTGTGCTCAGCAGGTACAGGAGGAGCAGCTGGCCTCGCTGGTGGACTGGCTGACCACCCAGCCTCGCGCCGCCCAGTTGGTGGATAAGGACAGTACGGTGGTCAGCACGCTGGAGTACTACCTGGGGCGCTACCTGAAGGACGTCAGGAGGCATTTTGTCAGAGCAGACAAGAGGTAGAGTTTAAATGAAGGGAACGAAGCTTCGTCATAAATTGAGGGCTATTGGGGCAGTTGGTGGCCTAGTGGTTAGGGCTGAGGTACCCTGGGCAAGGTACCCTCCCACACCCTGCCCCCACCCCCCACTGCTCCCCGGCGCCGTGTTCCTGCTGCCCCCTGCTTCACTTGGTGAATGGGTTAAATGCAGAGGAAGTGTTTCATGCTGCTCACACTGTGTGCTGTGGTGTGTTCACGTATGACAAATTTTCACTTTCACGATTGCAGCCCAAAAAATAGACAGAGGGAATTTTAATTTTAAAAAGTAAACAAAAAATGCTGAGAAACGTTCTGGCCTTTATTTGAAGGGTTAAATGATTTCAGGCTTAAAATAGACCTGATCGCTGAGCTCCTCTCTTCACACAAAAGTAAACTGTCTTTATAATCATAACTGTTTAATTGTACTCAATAAGAAGATTTGTTTATTGTGTTCTTAGCTGAATAGTGTAATGATACAGATTGGTTTGTGAATAAAAATTGTGTAGTGTATGACATCCCAGGTTAACCCTAAGAACTAGTCTAACCCCAAGTGTATCAGGAAACTCAGTAAGTGTAAGCGGTGTAAAACAGTCTAGAATCGCTACCCCCTGACAACCCCACTCCTGTTCCAGACCGCCAGATTAAAATGCTTTTGAATGCTTCTCTGTACTGTGGTTGTCTTAAACTGCATCTTTTAGATTGACTTTGTTCATTGCTATTGCCTCAGCAATTTTTGATTGTGACGTAACTGCGCATGAACAGCTATAAATACTGTAATTAATTAGTCATTTTTTTAATTGCTTGACATCCCTAATATATATATATATATATATATATATATATATATATATTAGAGCTGGGCATAGATTAATTTTTTTCATCTAGATTAATCTAGATTAAAATGCCCCTCCCCCCCCAAAAAAATGCCTGTTTTTGTAGTGTAAACCATAAATATGCCTCCAAATGTTCTCCCAGATCACTTTCATTTCATTTGGAACTCCGTTTAATACATTACCCTTAAAGAAAATGTAAATATTAACCCGAGGTTTAAATACGGAAAAGTCAGGAGCGAGAGAGAGACAGAGAGTGAGAGAGTGAGAGAGAGAGAGATACAGAGAGAGCGAGAGAGAGAGAGAGAGAGAGAGAGAGAGATGATCGCACGAACGAGAGAGAGACAGAGAAAGGGAGAGAGTGAGAGAGAGAGAGAGACAGACAGAGAGAGAGTAAATCTGCTTTCAAGGTGAAAGTCATCATAGCTTGCGTAGTATAGACCCAGCTCCCAAACCAACTTTGTGAATAGACTAACGCCGATATTTTTTTTATCGTGGGATAAGAGTCTCGTCTTAACGCAGCGCGTTTGTATATAGTTTAAAACATTGTATATAGGTTAAAATGTTTTTTACTTATATGAAGGGATGGATTTTGGGTCAACCTTGTTCTTTACCAATTAAAGATACAAGCCAAGAATCATTTAGGAACCTTTATTTTTAAGAGACGGGCTTTATTGTACGTCCACCTTGAGGTCGACTTCTTATTACGTCTGAGAGGGCAAAGTTGTGGCCCTGGTGACCCTGTTCATTGGGAAAATAAATAAATAATTCCATTGGATACAGGTTTTTTTCTCTTTCTACCTGGGCTGAATGGTCCTAAGTTCTGATGGAGAAAACACGGCTATTGTGACAAACATCAAGTGCCTTGTACAAATACTCAGGAGGTCTTTGGCACATGTTCAATATTTCAGAGTGGGCTGTTTGTGAGACGTTCACAACAGCTTTCTGACTTGGCTTCCAAAAAAAACCCAAAAAAACACAGAAAGAACACTTGGTCCCTCACTGCTACTCCCCCGGCTCCCCTGCCCCCCTTCAGTGATGACTGCAGTGCTTTTGAGAATATCACTTATCTGAGCCATAAGCTGAGCAGAGACACAGAGAACATCAAAATGGCTGCCACAGATGACAGCCCCATAGTGAAGCGATCAGTCAGGTTCTTTTGTGATAGCACCCCTGAAGTTGAGCGTGTGCTCCAAATACTGACACCGCACACACTTACAGTTTGATTAAAATGTTTCCTCATCCTATGCCCTATTTTTTTTTTTTACTTTTTTTTGTTGCAAAAGGCCTCGACAAAGGATTACTACATTTACTGGTTGCCTACTATATTTTCTCCCCTCGTTTTTTTTTTACCTTAGCTGCATCCTGAGATCAAACAATGAGAGAATGATGTAATATTGCGGCCTGGCGGACTCTGTAATGCAGTCAATGGTATAAGTCCTGCTGCAATTTAAAACTGCTTATCCGAGCTGAATCCAGATGGGAAATCACTCCCAAACAGTTTTCTTTCATAAGCACTTGCGCCTGAGCTATGTTCGTCTCCGCACAGAAGATGCTCAAATCGCTTTAGAAAAAAATATATATACGTGCGAATGTGTGTGTGGGTGTGTGTGGCCACCCAAGCTCATGAGTGTGCCAGCTCACAGGCCTCTCTTCTGGTTTCAGTCTGCGAGGCCTCTGTCTCCTCATACTGTCACCAGTTTTCAATATCATCACCACCGTAATGTCAGAGGAGTGTGTGCCTAGACTCAGTCTCATATTGGAAAATAATGGGTCGAGTGCAAGCTTTGTACAAGCAAGATATGACTAGCAGATCCTAGCAGTCCCACTACACCGAGTCGCCTTGCTCTTTCTCTGGCAGAGAGTTGCCTCCTCTTTACTCAGCTTACTTAGACGGAATGTATAACACCACAAACCCTTCACTTCAGAAGTACTTTAACATGCCCTCTTCATCTTGCCGTCACCATTTCCCTTCAGAGACATCCCACACTGTGTTGTAAGACCCATCTCATTACTGCATTAGCTTAAGTAAAGTTTCTTTGATGACTCCTTGGAGGGACGAGGGATCACGTCGACCTGAACAGAGACCTCAGCAGCATAACTGACCTAGAAATCAATGCAATTTGGCACAATTTTCTTACAGACAAAGCTATTCATGTAAGCTACGTAATAATACAGATTAAACCATTTAATATTTTAACACCACAGTTGGATAAAATACTGAAAAAAATAAAGAAAAAAATTGCAATGCCTTAAATGTATTCGGTATTATATTTCATAATAAAACATAAAAAGGAAAATATTCTAATTACATTGTTCCTTGCTGAGTTAAATAGGCAGTTTCCTTTATGTGTTTTTTTTTTAATTAAGTTTCCATTTAAAAAATGCTTGTCATTTGAATGAAGCTCTGGTGTTCTCCAAGCAGGACTGATGGGTGTGTCATGAATTCAGCAATAGTGAGAGACTTGTTGACAAATGCTCTCTCTACACTCTCAGAAAAAAACAGTACCTTGGTATACCATGGTATAAACATTGTCACTGTGGACTTCAGTACTTTTGCTTAGGGAAGATAATCTGTACTTTTAATTTAATTTTTTTTTGAAAATTAGATAAAAATTTTCCTAAAATAATTCAACAGATTCCAATAACATGTCAGTGGCTTTGTGAGGTTTATTTAATGATGTATTTGTAAGGTCATGCCATTAAATGCAGTCCAGTATAACTCCAGTATAACTACTGGATTCTCTACTAAGGACAATAATATACTCCAAACTACCACTTGTTTCGGTGCATTTCACTCAACTGTGTTACTTATATATAACTGAAAGTGACCATTCTGTCATATGTGAACACACCTCAGCACACAGTGTGAACAGCATGAAATTCTTCTCTATTTAACCCATTCACCAAGTGAAGCAGCGGGCAGCCAGGAACACAGCGCCCAGGGAGCAGTGTGTGGGGACGGTATCTTACTCAGGGGAACCTCAGTGGTGCCACTAGCAGTCTTGGGAATCATGACTTCCTGATTGCAGGGAAAATGCCCAAACCACTAGGCTACTAGCTGTTCCGTGTTTATGCCCAGTATTTACAGTATTTATACCCAGTATATCTGTATAGTAGTCCAAATAATAATCCTTTTTTTAAATCGTTCTTGTCTCTGTGTGTCTTTGCAGCCATTGCACAAGGAATAAGAAACAGGCATTGATATTGTTTTTATGTTTCTTTTCTATCCTGCTAAAAGTGTTCTCCTTAAAATGTAAGAAATTACTTTATTTTGAACACTGCCTTTTTAAAATGCATGAACATGAACTGAAGAATTTAATACAATACGACTCAGTAATTTACCATTCATTTGTGAGAATGCAAACCAGGCACCATATATCCAACTATTCCATCCTGTTATCTCTGAGTGCTGTTATATCTAACTTCTTTCCCCCTTTAGCTAGCAAGCCACACAAGGGCTACATGGTCAGATATTTCAATTATATACAAAGTTCAGGTACATTACTTCTGCGCACCTCAGAAATGGTTCAGTTTGGAAGTGGTAGTGGTGTAAACCTGGAAGTGTGTGTGTTTATTACATTAACAGTTTACATCACTCGCGTTACATATGTTGTTTTGTTTGGTATCTGTTTAGAATGCATTACCTGTTCATTTCGAATAATGTATTCATATCTGGTCGCATCCCTGCTATTTACGATCTCTGTGTTCTGTTTTCAGCTGCAGTGCCCTGATCAGAGTAGGTTTTGAAGCTGTCCAAAGTGGGGGGTATGCATTTTTTTCCTGGTGTGTTTTTACATGTGATAGGTTCACATATTCTCTGGTAGAAACATTTCCCACCTTTGTGTTTAAGTTTGGTTACTGTGGAGATTGCAAACTGTCACAACTGCAGGTACAATGAGGGTGTGATGTGAGAGCCAGGCGAATGGTACCCCTGGCCCTCTGAGAGCGGGATTCTGGTGTGATCATCACAGGGGGATTAGCTAACTATTCCACTGGGTCCCGACGAGCAAAGAGAGCAGCCAATTAAAATATGAAGGAGGGGACTCTCTCGCTCCTATGCCAAAGGAGGTGGGAGTGGGGAGGAGGTGGGATAGGGAGGAGGGGAGTAAAAGCAGGGGTGAGATGTAAAGATTCCCAGTTTTCACAGTTTGCTTGTGCATCAGCTCCGTTTTTCTGTGCTGTGTTCCATCTGTATCGGGGAAAAAAAGCCCCGATCTTGAGTGCCTTTGAACCCCTAAAGAAGCATGAACTACATGCCTAATTTGCAGTTTTACGCCAGAACACATTCACATCAAGCCTACAGAGGTTGTGACATGAGACACTAAAAAAAAAAAAAAGTGACAAATGTGTCACGTCTTCATGATGTTTACCCATTCTGCATTAGTTGCCCTCTGCACTGGGGGGGCTGGGTATATTCAGCAGCTTAATCTGGCTGGTAGACATGCTTGTGGAGCAGGAATTCATTTTGTGTGGACCTCGCTCTTCCCTGGGTGTTCCACACTACTTGTCGCCTTGAAGAGCCAGCCTGTCAGTGGGCATTAGATAACAAGCAAGTTGTCTTAGCATGGCTAAACTGATCATTATAAGCAGCTGCATCTCAGGACCGCCCCCTTGCATTGCAGTGCTAATGCTAACATGCTAACTAGACACCAAACACCCGAGTTTGCCTGCTTTTCATTAAGCCTTTCTCCTCAGTCTGCCTCCATTGGGCTCACATAGACCTAGCATATAAATGCAGTCAGAAAACCAAGCCACCTGACTGTAGTCAAAAGTGAAATGCTTTAACATAAGCCAGACCCTTGAAGAGAGTACTGAGTGTGGCTTAGCAGTGCAGAGGTGAACACTAACAGTGGTGAGATGTAGTGTCTGAGATTCAGGGGGTTTGATGTGAAATAGCTAATTGTAGAGAAATGTACTAACTCAGATGTATGCAGTGGTGGAGCTTTTAGTGCCATTTAATGTCATTCTGTAATATCAAAACTATTATAAAGCAATGTCTCAGACATGTGCTTGTAGCCATTTCGGTTTTTAAGGCATTAAACGTGTGGTTCCTATGATCACCTCAATGATCAGTGGTGCACATAACAGATCACATAACCTGTATTTATAATGCGTTATATTATGTCTGCTCTTCAGTACAGTGTAGAGTTCACCATCATAGTATTTCATTTTGGCATATTGATAAGCTGTCGTCTGAAGTTGACAGTGTTCTCATTTTCACTGGAACAAATTTTTCAGCTTTCAATTATGCTGATTAGTTCAATGGAAATATGACTTCACCTTGAATGCACTGAAGTGGGAGTGTTTGGCTAAGGCATGGCACTAGATGGTGTCAGAAATCAGTAGCAGTGGTGGAGATGGCACTGATTTGAAAAGCAGCTGCTGGGAGAGGCGTAAAGAGTGGCAGTTGCTTGGGCCTCTGTGAAATGTGCCGATTAGCCATCTTAATTAGCTGTCGTCTTCAGCTCCAGCCTTTTCTGCATGATGGAAAGTTGCTCTCAGAGGATCGATCACAAGGAGGAGGCAATCCGTTCTGAATCTGCTGTGGCTCTGTCCTGCATCTTGGTGAGGGGTTGGCGAAGTTAGTCAAGGATGCCATCCAGGGGATTGTATAATGGTGCTCTGCATTATCAGTCAAATGGGACATCTAAAAAAGCACTTCATCTGATTTTCTTTTCAATTCCACTAATGTAGTCTTACCTTGAGGGCATTCAGTCGGGGGTGAAGTCCATTTCTTAAGCTCCTGAGCCACCTGCATTCTGTACTATGAAGGAACCTTCCTGGAATCTGCTAACTTTGTGACGGATAATAGTCTTTGTTCCGAGGTCAGTGGTAGGCTACAGGTGTTTATAAAACCTGCAGAACTGAATGAGATGCTAAGTGCATGTTTTCTTGACTTTTTAAAGCTTACCCTTATATTCTTTGAGGCCAAGGAGAACCTCTCTATTCACACATTTCTGCCACTCCATATCATGCCATATTGTAATGAGGCCACTGTGTCCTATCCGCACTGGCTTTTACCACACACTGAGGGCTTCACGATCTGAGCATGTATGAGTCAATTAGCGAATAGCGAGGATGAGAATGGGCTGAAGGTTAATGGTATTAGTGAAAGAGGAGGCGTCCTTCTGTGTTTTGTACAGAGCCAGTTGCTCTAGTAATGTCAGAGCAGACCGACCAGAGGAGAAGAATGGGAGTTAATGTCATTAACCCTTCATGTTTCCCCCGCTCAAATCCATATTTGAATCATTAGATTTGAGACCCCAAACTGATCTCAGATCATTGTAAAAAGGTGACTTTTGCTTGCGATTGTGCTGACTGACGTGTGTAGGTGGGAAAATCGTAGCGAGAGTACAGGGGTAACATCTGAGCATCGCTTAGATCACGTTGCCAATTAGTGCTCACAGATCCATGTTGTGATGAAATTCCGAGCCTGATCTAACCAGCTGAAAGCCTCTGAGATCAGCCCGTCTACAAAGGCTTCAGCAGTGCCAAAGCATTACAATATGACGTCTGTTCCCCTATTTGGGCCTCTGGTGTCACTCCCTAGAAGTAAAAAAGCGTGAGCATCTATTGACGTGTTTGGAGTGATAGCCTTAGCATGAGTGTGGTAGTCTGGTCCAAGACGTAACTTTTGAGTTGAGTTTCTCTTCATTTATGTAGCTTCATAAGTAACAGACCTGTCAAATATTGAAATGTCTGTATATCATTCCCCTCTAGTTTTTTTTACACACCATTCTTACATAACCATTTCCCAACTTCTCTTTATAGCTTAGAAATAAACAGGATATTTTTGTTCATGCGCATTAAGTAAATGTTACAAGATCTTGTGCTTCTTCCCAAAAGCACTTCAGCCTAAAACACTCCTAATAACTTTAAGGCAAAACAACATTTGGCAAATCTGAGCTACTCCTGATAACCAGACCACAACTGACATCTCATTTTGGCTTGGGTGGTCTTGTGGCGAAGGCAGTCTACTATGACAGTTTCCTTATGTGACCTTAGGTTCTAGCTATGTGGGTCAAGTTGGCTCCTTATCCTCTTATTCTTGTTAATATTTATTGGTCCTAAAATGTTGCTGCAGTAGTGTGAGATATTGTTGTTTAGTGTGAAATATAAAGTGCTGGCTAATCAGTTTAGCCCATTCCTACATGATATGATATGGGGTGGTGGTAGCCTAGTGGTAGGATACTTGCCTCTGGACCAAAAGGTCATAGGTTCGAATCCTACCTTCAGCACCACCACTGGGTCCCTGAGCAAGACCCCTAACCCCAAGTTGCTCCAGGGAGACTGTCCCCTGAAGTTAGGGAATGGAAGTTGCCTTGGATAAAAGTGTCTAAATGCCATAAATGTAAATGTCATTAATAATGTACAAATTTGGTACAAACAATGAACAAAATTTTTTTCCTATCAAAGTTACACTATATGGACAAATATAATGAGACAATACTTCACAGTTCCTAGTGAAGGGCAATCTTAATGCTTCATCATACCAAGACATTTTGGACAACTCCGTGCTTTGTGTGCACAGTTTGGGGAAGAGCCTTTTCTATTCCAGCATGACTGTCCCCAGTGCTTTATGTACCCCTAAGCAAGGTCCATAAAGACATGGCTGGATGAGTTCAGTGTGGAAGAACTTGACTTGAACAGAGATTGCGATCCAGACCTTTTCGTCCAACATCAGTGCCTGACCTCATAAATGCTCTACAGAATGAATGGGCAGAAATTTCCACAGAAACTCCAAAATCTTGTGGAAAGTCTTCCAAGAAAAGTGGAAGCTGTATTGCAAACCAATTCCATATTAGAGTCTATGCAATGAAATACAATGTCAAGTTTTACTCATCATGGGACCGACTATTACCACTAAGCTGCCGTGAAATATGAACTGTCAGTTCAGTAAATCAGAAAACACATTACTAAACAAGATAATTGTTGGCCAAAATTTGAACTTACTTCTGTATCACTGCTATTATCCACTTTCTAAGCTTAAATCCAACTAAGCATATTTGGGTCAATAAAGCAATAGTACACAAGAGGGTTTCAGAGGGTATGTTTTATAACATTTTTTCAACAGAAACAATGAATGTGTTCACAATCCTGCATTGAGAGCTCAAGTGAACTGATTATTAACATCAGTGCTGTGTGGTGTCTACATTCATATTAAATAGGTAGTTCAAGCAAACTATGCTAACACAGCTAATGAAAAAGGCTAATGAAGATGTCACGCTAGCTCATAACATTAAGTTTTTTTCATTGTTAGCTCCATTAGCTCTGCTTGGCTGAACCAGCCCTTTAAGAACCCTCTGGCCCTTTATGATCATTTCAGACAGCGAGCCAGAATACAACAAACGGTTTCGTGCTAAATTTGAATTAATATTTCAAAGATTTCAGTTTTATACTGAGGCCTGTTACACAGAGAGGAACAGGAAAGTACAGCAGAAGAATATGGCTCATGTTCTTTGCCTCCTGTTGTACACAGCATGTTTTGCTAATTGGATCAAAGATTTAAAGGATGTTCGCCTCAATTTGTGGCACCTAGAATCACAGATTATTGATCGGTATTGAGATGTGCACTGAAGTAGAAAAATAATGGGTATGCAGTAAACAGATATACAATATCTTTCATAAACTGAATTGTTAGCTGCTCTTTTCATATCCATCTAGAACATTTCACAGCAAGATTTCACAGTAAGATTGCACACCTGGGCTATCCAGCACCAAATAGCAGATTAATACAGATTTCAAATTAAGACAGCATGCATAATCTTCAATTATTAATCTTCAGGAATTAATAGACTGGACTGGTTATTGAGCATGAGGAAATCTAATACAGCTACTGAGATGCCCATGGGTGTGTGCTAAAATGGTAACATTAAATCTTATTACAAGACCCTTTTGTGTGGCTCATAAACGAAGGGTTCCATTGCAAGCTTTGGCTCAATTTTACTGTCAGCTGATGCCCTGCACTGCAATCAGTGATTGTCTGCAAGAGATTAAAAGATATTTTCCTCTTCAGGCGGAGTAAATTGGTTTTGGATTAAGGCTGATTGATTGCCGCGGTGGTATACAGCAGACTGTTTGAAATGCTCAGTTCTGAACACACA
Organism: Hemigrammopetersius urotaenia; assembly: GCA_037974485.1. NCBI lineage: Eukaryota > Metazoa > Chordata > Actinopteri > Characiformes > Alestidae > Hemigrammopetersius > Hemigrammopetersius urotaenia. The sequence goes on from JBBPDC010000129.1 coordinate 20,473,254, forward strand.
CGTAATTTCAGCCGAGCTACTCGGGGAAAGCGTGCCGGATGGAATCGATTGATATTATGTAGCAGTTAGCAGTATTGCATGGCATTGCTTAAGGTTATCATTAAATACTTGAAGAGATTTTATACAAAGGTTCATCTTCTTGTGGTTTTGTGTGTATGAGTGTGTGTGTGTGTGTGTGTGTGTGTGGCTTTGTGAATTGTGATAGCCTCATATTCGCAGGGCATATTCATTGACAGTTGAGGCCTTTTGTAAAGGAAGATTTATGGGAGAAATGCAAAAACCAGTGACCTCCACAAGTTCAACTCAACACAGTCTCATCTGCCAAAATAAAAATGATAAATCCTTCATTGCTATAGATGTTTACTTTCACAAACTGCTAAATTTCTACCCTTCATTACTCATGAATGCCCCAAACCAAGGATTTTGTGAAGAGAGTGAAACACATATGTGCTTGTTAATGTTGAGCTTTGGCCTTGTAAACTTTGTTTCAGGCAGAAAAATGTTTATTTCCACACCTGTCTAAATTACCTGTCTTAAGTGGATTAAATGCAGTGACAGAATCATTTAAAATAGTGGCATTAATGGTGTTGCTTTGATCAATAAACCCTGACATATGCAACTTTAATGAGGACAGATTACTGATTATCATTTTCTCAAAGGTAGAATTCGTGTCATAAGTGAAAAATTACCTCTGGAGTTTGTCGCCCCTGTAAAGTCATATTTTTATTTTGCCACAACGTACAATTAATTTAAACTTTAGTCAAAATGTGCATAATGTTTGTGTAGGTTGATGTTTTTGAAAATAGCTTAAGGGGAAGTTTTATTACTTCAAAACAAAGCTCCTTAGCTGATAGAGAAAAAGTTTTAGGAAATCTTGACAAGTCCTTACAGATCACCAACTAAGGCTAAATTATATAAGAAAGACATCATCTGTTACAACTTTTGCATTCCCGGTTCAACCAGGCATAGCTAATGGAGCTAACAATGGATTCAAAACCCCCAATCATCTACCTGGACACAGTGTTCTTTCTACCTGATGTCTTACAATTACTGTAAATTTTTGATATATTGGTGATTTTAACTTTCCTGTTGGCCACCGTACTGACAGTAAAGCCATTAATTGCACTCATGTTACTGAACTATCTCCTATACATTGCCATACCAGTCTTTCCAATGATTTAGTGATAATGTAAATAAGGCTATAAATGTTTATCAGTGTCAATTTCTGGTCTTCACTACTTTTTTGTCTTGTTTGAGACACCTAACCTGAGCAAAATCACAGTTTGCAAAATGATATTATTAGGTGCAAAGCACATCCTTAAACTGCTTTTGTGTCAGAGCAAGCACACCCGACTGACCATGTGCATGATTCAGTAGTTGACCAACCACATAGTCCCAACAAAAAATGAAAGTGAGCTGCATCTCAGTTAAGTTCCTGTACACACTCACTTGATCGGGTCCCAGAGACCTTTTTAGGTTTATATTTAATAGCATCTGCAGTTTGGTTCTGGATATAGTAAAGTACTCACAAGAAACTGATGCATTTACAGACCCACAAATGGTGCTGTATTGGTGCTGTGAGACCACTAGTGAAGAGAAATCATTTGAACCAGCCTCCAACCTGCACTTTTAGGCAAAACCAAGAGAAAGGTAGTCACAGACTGGAGGGATGTAAAAGCTTGTATGAACATGGTATCAGTCTGTCTCCACCATATACTAATGAACAAAATGACTTCAAACGAATACTTCACAAATTAGTAAATTAAGGGGGTCCTTAAGGGGTATGATTACTGTTTAAGTTCTTTAATTAGAAAGTGATTTGTTTATTTTGGTGGCTGTGTTTCCAAAAAAGGGTAGCATTTCTTATAGTGTTCCAAAGGGCTCCATTCTAGGCCCTCTTCTGTTCTCCCTATGTCAAATATTGTGTCAACTTCCATAGCCATACAGACGACACCCAAGCTTTCAGCTTTATATATCTGTAAAGCCAAATGGCACTACAACTGACCGACCACAAAACCAGCATTAGAGGTTTATACAGGTATGAAATTGAAGCCTACAGATCACCAGTACAGACAGGTTCAAGACTTGAGCTGACCCTGCACAACTTCTCCTGCTAAATTTTTCATTAACCCATACCTGAACCTGTTCACACAAACTTAAATAGATGGATTATGACAGATTTACTACCTAACTGTTACTAAGAACTTGAGTTGAGTGACTGAAAATGACCTGCTGGCATTAACTGGTATTTCACACATCTGTAATACACTTATAGTGTTTTTTTCCAGTATATGTCTGTGGAATTACTGGTCATACCTGGCCAAGAACAGCATCCACTTTCAAACTGTTAGCCTTGCTGCACTAAAGTTTCTCTCGCTGCTGCTCTGCTACTCCCAGAAATGCTTAGCACACTTCGGGCGAACTTAACAAGGGGAAAGATCCGCCATGACCTTTCCACCAACCCAGCGCACATTCACTCACTCTCCAATATCCAGAGTTCCTCCAAACACAGCTAATGTTAGGAAGAAGAAAGAGAATGCAAGAGCGAGTGCATACGTGTGAATGAGCGAGGGAGCGTGAGAGTGTAAGAGTTTATACAATAGAGAGAGAGAGAGAATGCATGAAAGTGCACTAAACCTAATACATAAAAAATCACTCATTAGAAAACAAACCCATGCATATGGAAAATCATGCTAAACCCAAAGCCCTTTTGGGCTCAGGTTTGGTCAGTCATTTTTCATACATTTCTTGTTTTTGTTCACATGTTAGCACTAGTACTATATATGCTTTACGCTCTTTTGTTTGTTTTTCAGCCCATTGAAGTTACATTATGTGACTGGAAGCATCGGTAGTTGTTGTGGTTAGTCTAAGAATAGGTTAACAGGATTTTAATCAATACACAGTCAAAGTTATTGTATGCCTCACCTTTAAAACAGATATGAGGTGTTGACCATAATTGAGTTCTGACTTGCCAAAAATCATCTTCAAATGAATGTGAGAAAAATTCAACTATTGTGTAAATATAACATAGGCTTTAAGGCCGTCAGCTTATTCCCGGAATAACATGTACTGACTGTGGTAGGTTGTGTAGGTTGCTAAGGTCACAGACTTGATATGTGAAACATAATTAAGATCATGTTACCAAGAAAACATTGATAATGCCCATTTAAGTCAGGAATCATTAAATTACGTGGTTGTGCTCGAAGCAAGACAACACTTTAAACTGATGCTTTGGGCAAATAAGACAAATACACACAATTGCTACTACCATTTTTGGCTGTGCAATGCGCTCTTCCCGAATAAAAATCTGATAAACCTCACCGTTAACCTGTTTCTTTGGTCTGCTTGCCCAAGGGCATCGAGTTAGCAGCCCTTTCTGTAATAGTGTCACACTCTGCTTAGATATTCTGGCTCTCAGACTGGCCTTTGCTTTTGTTCTGAACAAATTAATTGCCAGTTGAATTAAGTAATCTCCATCAGTTTTCCCCCTGATGTAATAGTAGGACCCAATTTCCTGTGGTCTGGATATTCTTTAAATCCAGAGGGCTCCCCTTAGACCCATTACTAAAGGTGATCCTTCAGACTTTGTCAAAGAGAGTCTCCGTAACTCACAGTAGTCGCCACTCTGCCAAAAGCTAAAATTGGTCTGTGAGGCAGAGAAAGAGAGAGGGAGTGAGATAGGAAGAGAGAGAGAGGGAGTGAGAGAGAGAGAGAGAGAGAGTTCGTTCAAGGAGAGAAGCGAGTAAGAAGTAAAGTGGGAGAGAAAGATGGCATTAAAAGCTACGCATCCCTTGACCCTACTTGAGGTTCACCTACCTGAAGCAATTACCCAGTATCCCTCTAAGGAGAGGCCCCACTGGTCGTTAGAGCAAAGTCACATGACGTATCTCTGGGTCTTCTGGGAGGAGAGAACCTCGAGAGAGGGAGGAGAGGTGGTTTACGGGTGTGTATGTGTGCTGGAGTGGTGTCCAGTTGCAGAAGCTTTAGGATGCAGATATTAAAAGTACAACATATGTTAGGCTGAGAATTAAGAGCAGACTCCTGGGGCTTTTTTTAAATGTCACTGATGCTCGGCTGAGGGCCCCAGTCAGAAGGAGAGGGAAATAAACCGGCACAATAAACCAACACATGGCATCACACCTGGTAATTGACGCCAAGCGTCTCCCAGCAAGGGGAACAGGACATATCTGCTTCTCACACTCGGACATCAACATTCACATCCTCACATTAAAGCTCCTTCTAAAGGAATACTTCAGCACTGTTCACAATAAAACATGCATCTTTAACGAGTGCGTGATCATTTCAGTACACTACAGAAGAGCACAGCAACAGACTAAATAGCCCCTGCCCACTGGCTCCTGGTGTAAGCTTGGTTTCAAGGCAACAGGTTTTCTGTTCTTTTTATGGGCGAGGAAATTATTGTCCACAGTAATTAACCAAATGTTGCAGATGTAGCTGCAGCACTCCTTTAATGTAATAGGACCCATTCATCACTCTCTGAACTGCATACTTTACACATTAGTTTCAAAGTTACTGAGTATTTCTTAGCAGTTACCAGTAAATTAGCTCCAAGACTAATAACTGAATAAGCCTGTTAGCATAATAGTTTCCTTTGACATTACTGAATTGGACCATGTAGGCTATAATAATTTCCATATAATCATCTTAACATGTAAGCGTGAGTAACACTTTACTGCTAGATAACACTAACATAAATGTGCTATAAACACATGATTGCAGATGTCATATGTGTCCTGATTTGTTATGACAGAGCCCATTAATATAACAATATTAGGTTACCGTTACCTGTGATGACAGATACTGTATGGAATAAAGAGTCATGAAATCAAATGCTGCCATGAAAATGGTAAAACACTGTTATATTAATGGGAATAATTTGTCATAACAAATCGTGACACTTGCCATGACATGTTTACGACTTGGTTATGTCAGTGTTATGCAGCAGGGTTCAAGTAGAGTGTTATGTAAGATTCCTGTCTGAATGTTGACACCGCTGACAGTCTGATCTGTTGTGTTTTTTATTTGTTATGTTTTTATATTTTTATATTAGAACTGAATAGTAAGCATAACAATGTGAAAATGTAGCTTAAAGGCTTATGGTCAATTTGTATGGATGTTTTTGAGGCAAACCATTTGTAGTTTTGCTGATGTTTGAATGTTGACACTGCTTACAGTTTGATTTGTTGTGTGTATATGTAGTTTTGTTTTCTTTTTTTTTTCTTGTTTTGAAATGCACAAACACACACACAACCTGCGCTCAAGAAAATCGTGCCTGGCGATGATTGGCACTGAGTGCACCTCACGCTTCCTCTGTTTCCCAGTGTGACGAAACTGTCTCCCCTTTTAAGTGAAGAAGTGTGACATCCCCATTTCCCTTAAGTGCTCCGTGTTTTAGGGCGCTCGCTAATTAGACGGGTAATAGGAGTGGCTCTGATTGGCATTATAAACGCCTCGCCATCGCTCCTCAAACCGTTCACGCCACCAGCCTGCTCTCCTTTCGCATCCGCTCTCGGAGTTGCCATCAGAGGAATTATCCGAGATAAAAAAGACATTATAAAAAAAGATCCTCCCCTGACAGATATTATCATTACAACCTTTTATCAAAAGTACAAACTTGTTTTCTCTCTCCCTTTCCTCTCTCTCTCTCTACCTCTCTCGCCCTCCCTTTCCTTCACCCTCCCTTCCTCCCTCCCTCCCTACCTTCTTTTCAACCCTTCACACACCATCCTTCACTCTTTCCCAGGGTGGTTTTTCGGCAGGGAGAAGAGAGAAAAAGCAGAACGAGTGAGTTTGAGAGAAAGAAAGAGAGAGAGAGAGAGCGAGAGAGAGGGAGTGGGAAAGAAAAAAGAGTGAGAGATGGAGGGAGACAGAAAAAAGAAGACTGAGCTCTGTCAATTGGAGTGAGCGCACTACTAAGACTGGCTTCACTACAAAGGTTAGCAGATCTGACTGTCAATACTGTCAGAGGGATGGAGTCTTTGGGAGGAGGAGGAGACGTGGAGGTTAGGTGGTGGTGGTGGTGGTGGTGGGAGGAATGGGGGGTGAGCAGGAGGGTTTTTGCTTTGAGAGAAAGAGATACTTTGATATTTCGGAATGTTAGAAGGGTGAATGTGGAGAGCTGGAGGTTGGGGATCTAATTACCGGGCCATAATTGGGGGCTGGGGAATAGGTTGCCGTCCTCTCAACTCGCTGCAGATCAATTATGTTAAGAGAACATCTGTAAGTAGAGCTTAATGAGGTCCATTAGAGCAACATGCGCTGCCTTCCCTAACGGTGCTTGTCAGCTTCTTGGATGAGCTGGAGCGCTCTGCTAACTAGGGACCTGCTGGAAGGTGCTTAAATAGGGCCGACTCAGGTCCTCCTCGACTCTACCAGAGAGAGGAGAGGAGAGGACAGGACAGGACAGGAAAAAGCAGAAGAGAGGAGAGAAGGAGACTGTACGGAACAGAGGCTCGCTTTTGTGTGGAAGGAAGAAAGCAAGGAAGGAAGGAAGGAAGGAGGGAGAGAAGGAAGGAAGCAAGGAAAGAGGAAAAAAACAAAGGAAGGAAGCAAGGAAGGAGGAAGAAGGAAGGAAAGGAGGAGGCTGCTGTCTGTAAATCCAGAGGAGGAGATCCAGTCCAGGCAAGACCTGAAGAACTCACGCGCACGGCTGATTTTTGGGCTCGGTACAGTATCCTGAGGCTCTTCACGTCTTTAAAGTCGTGCACGCGCACAGCAGGCGGAGCGCTCAGAAGCGTTTTCTGTTTTCTGCGTGTTTTACACGTGGGGGCGCGTGTTAGGACACTGTGTGCAGAGACGAAGGGGTCGGGTGGTGTTTGTAACTTTTTAGGCGCTGAAGTGGAAACACGTGGGCTTCCAGTGGGGGTCGGTCGGGGGGTTGAGTGGGCTTGGCGAAGGATGTGGGGGGTGAATGTCATGTGGGGCTTTAAATAGAGAGTGGAGGTGGGAGATGCTAAATGAACAAGGTGTGTGTGTGTGTGTGTGTGTGTGTGTGCTCGCGCGTGTCTGTGTTTATGTGTGAAATAGAGAGAAAGGGAGAGAGTATGTATTCGTATGTGTCTGTGTGTTCGTGAGTGTATGCATGAGTTTGTGTGTGTTACTAGTGGAACTTCAAACTCTTCGCGCGTCTGACCGCTGTACGTTATCGAGTCTCTCTCTCACTCACACACACACACACACTCACTCACACACACACACACACACACACACACACACACACACACACACACACACAAACACATGCATACACACACCG
>JBBPDC010000129.1:20490253-20500253 GCA_037974485.1 Hemigrammopetersius urotaenia
CACACACACACACACACACACACACACACACACACACACACACACACACACACACACACACACACACACACCTTGTACCTTGAAACAGAAGCAGGGCCAAAAGATGATAATAAATCTGAGCCATGGACACTGGTATCACTTTGATGCAATATAAAACGTAGTGCTCTCCTAATGTCTGTGACAGATGTAAAATATAAAACTCCTAAGTACTTTATGTTTAAAGAAAAGATACATTCACTTCCTTGGTAGGGTTGTGAGTTATTTGGGATTTTTCAATTTGTCTGTCCTGTTTTCATATTTGTTACTCTTTGTGAGGATGTAGGCACTGCTTGCTTCTTTCTTTCTTTCTTTCTTTCTATCTTTCTATCTTGCTTTCTTTTCTTCTCTATGATCAAAGTTCAAGGTGACTGAATTGATTTGATTGTGACGATCACGCCCGTCTCCCTGGCATCTCCTGGCTGGCGCTTAATGAATGGCAAACATGGCCGAGGCCCGGCTCCTCACATCACATTTGCAACACCACAAAAGAAAAGCAGTCTCCATCGACGAGACAATCAATGGCCCACTCGTACAAAGCGCTACCTCTCAACTCACACCCCTCGATCCGATCATTCCCTTATTTATTTTCTTAAGTTAGCGCAGCAATCAGGCACTGAGATAAGAGGGAGACTTAATCCCTCTCCCCCTTTGTTCTGTGCTCTATTTCAGCATTCTATTTAAAAGTGAATTATGCTTGGATTTATTATACACGGCCACCCCACCCCCCTTGCTGCCCCCCCACACACAGAATCAATCCAGTCCTGTTTAGCAGTGTGGCATGTTATTAAGGCTGACATAACCAGGGTTAATAGAATTCTTCAGGGGTCTACAACCATGAGCGACCAAGAGCAATGTGATCCCACCAGCTGAGAAATAATAATCCCTATCACAACGCACACAAAAACAAATTAAAAAAAGGACAAAGAAAAAAATCATTTCTTCCTCAACCCATCTCCCTCGCTGTATATTGTATTATCAAATAGAATGTGGGACTTTCTTTTGCTGAAGGGAGGGGCGGAAAGCGTTTGGTCTCTGACTGTCAGTTTCTGGGGAGAGAAAATCATTCGATTCATATTCAGGGCATTGAGGAGGTAATTATTGATAGAAGGTGTTATCGTGCCCAGCTCGATTTTTGTATTGCACTCAAAATGCAGGTATACGGCACTATCGCCAAATGATTCTTTTGATACTGTGTTGACGTCTCCATTATTGATAAAGGTAATAACAGCAATAACAGCGTTTATGCTGATGTGGTTGCATTTCAGAGCACAGAGCGATAAGGTTAAAAGGCCCAGACAAAAAAGAGACAGACACATTTAAGTTAGGAAGGTGGCAGAAATACACTGTGTCGCAGCCTACAGAGAGTAGCCACAGACAGAGAAGCCGTCCGCCAAGGCCAGGATGCAAGCAGGGGGGAAAAGCTGTTAGGCATCAGTTAATGGAAAACTGTAAATTTCAGGCATCCATTTTAAAGACAGCACAGGGAGACCACTTATTTATTTATCTATCTATTCATTCATTTTTTTTAATCCAACTTCAATTTTCCTCTACAGTGGTTTTACTAAGATTGTAAATGCAAGCCAACTCACAGAAGCAGTCAACATGACTGGATTTATTACCGTTTTGGAAAGCAGGCTATCGGTGGAAGATAACCAACATGTAAAGCATGGTTTAGTTGTAATAACTTCTAGTCTCCCTCACTTATTCAGAAGCAACTTTGTGGACCACATCCACCTTGTACTGTATAAACTCATGGAAATGAACCATGAAAAATGTATCTTTGACTTTTTCAATATTTGCATCTGCCCTATCGCGGCCAGTGCAGCATTCGCATGCATTTCATGCACCTACTGTGTGTTGTCTGCCATACAAAAGATCAACAAAGTGTGACACATTTGCCTTATCTGCAAGAAGGTGGGAATTAAGTTAAATTGACTTGAATATATTTGATATATTTTTTGGATAATATTAATCTTGTTTCCTTCTGGGCCAGTCCAGCATTGCTGATATGTCGAATGCGTATGAATCGAGATGTGACAGTCGGCAGTAGCTTGGCAGGAAACACCATCAGAGAGGCAATCAGAAGTTCCATCCAAAGTTGCGCATGGTGCACTTCTACAAAAGCAGATCGAGGGCATACCAGAGTCGGTCAGTGTTCTTGGCTTATGTGTGATTTTGTGCCACTACCCTTGAAGGGTCCTGCAAATGTTACATTTGGTCCGGTGCCAAAAAAGAGCCAGAAGAATAATGACCTTAAAATACAGAGACGTCTTTTTTTTTGGTGTGTGCACAAATAACTTCGTCCAATCAGCGGTTTTACTGGACTTTGTAGATGTAGTGCAGGTGCGAAACAGCGTGTTGCTCGTTCAATCACTCTGTTAAGCATTTGCCTTTATATGCTTACAGAAAGGTCGCGCACGACTGTGTTAACATGGTAAAAAGTTTGAATACACACATATATGTTAAATCCTATGTCAGCTCATTAATTGCTGGCTGATCATACAGTGGTAGCGTAGCGCAGCCGCGTCGTCAGTGAAAGGTTAGCGTGGGCTCTCCATGGGGACCAATGCAGTGCAGCTTGCTGCAGTTTGTCATGGGCTCTCCCCCCAGATTCTCTGAGGCGAGCTGAAAGATTGAGGCCAGCTCTGCTCCTAATGACCAGTGCAGATGTTCATGCAGAAACTCTCTCAGCACTTCACCAACGAGGGGCATCAGGCTGGACTCCTCGGCCACTTGCTTTTACTTTGGGCGCCCATCTAACAGCCTGCAAAAAGATAATCTACACTGAGGTAGGACAGAGTGCGCACAAGTGCATACACGAACTGTGGTACAACACAGAAATACATTCTGCCCACTGTAGCAGGTTTTATGTCATTATTGTTTAATGTGGTCTGTGAGGAAATCTTCGCTTCTTTAACTGCACGGGACATTTTTAGTTACTCTTGTCTGCCTTTTGCATTGTAGAGAACGTATACATAAATTTAACATGCTCCTAAACAAGAAAGTTATTTACAATAGAGTATTCCCTACTATTTGGTAAATAAAACCAACATTCTCTGCAGAGTGCAGTTACGTTCATTGAAGACTCTCTAAACCTTGATTATAAGCTGTCAGTTTAATGTTAAATCATTTGCTTTGGTTTCAAAAGTTGCACAAAAACATTTTCAATGTAGATTTTATATGCAAGACATTATTTTTCATTGTATTTTTCATGGTGCGTAATACATGATATTATGATTTAATTGCCATATTACTATATGTGCCATGATTGGAGTCATTTTCACGATGCTATTAATATGTGAATAACTTTGAAACGAAATATGCAAAAATACACCTTTGTGTTCATAATGCGAACCGATTGGCATACCCAGCGCCCTCTTGCTCCTGTGAAGTGTTGCAGGACTACTATTTGCATTGAAAATGGCAGCAACATTTTTACAAGTGTTGATGCATTAGCTGAGATCATGGTGCTCACAAAGAAAGCTGTCTGATAGGTCAAACAAATAAACACCTCTCTAAAACCTTTTGTAAGCAACCCTGAGCTGGAATTATGGTAAGTCAGTAGATACACGTACATGTTTGTGAAATAAACAGGTAATGGTCTGTGTTACTGTCTGGGTAAACCTTGATATTGACATATCAGGATAATGCTTTGTAGTAATATATTTGATATATGATGCACATTATATACTTACTATAATACCCAGAAAATATATTTTAAAAAGTGCTTTTTTAAAGAAAAGTAACAGAACAGGACAGTCCAATCGCAACAGTCTATGTCAATGTCATTTTAACACAAATTTACTACATATTTAAATATTACCAGACACTGTGGTTTGGAAAATGATATTGGTTTTGGCATGATATTGAGTATTAACAGTAAACTACTGATGGAAACACAGTACATGTGGAGATAACTGCAGGTTAGTGCAGGATGTGTTAAACTGAGCACATCCTGCTGTCAGAACTAAAGGCTGGATTGAGGCTCCACATATTAAATAGATGAGGTTAAACGCAGCTAGAGAACAGCCCCAGGTTAAGTCAGAGATGTGTTGCGTGAATATCCCTGGAATGCAAAATTTCAAAGCATTAATACATTTTATTTATTTCCTTAAGCACTGACTTTGCCAGCACTGCAGTCTCCTCGTTGACAAATGTACACTCTTCTACCGGGTTGAAATCGCTCTGTGCTCTACAAAGTGTGGCTGGGTACACCTGTAGGTACACCTGTGCTGTCTTTTTTTAACTTGTGTTTACGTGTTTTTTGTTGTTTGTTTTTGCTTTTGCAAAGAAAGCAGATTTTCCCCTTTTGTCTTGTTAAAGAATGCTACTTAGTTTAGGGTGACCACTGTACCTGTGCATGTTTTACCTTTGCTTACTGTGTCCTTTTGGTGTCGACCTCTTTTGAAACTTATAGACCTATCTTTTGTGTAAGAGGTACAATATGGAAAGCAATATTTTATGCTAATTCTAATCTGATATATTAAAAATGCAATGGTGAACATAGTAAAAATAAGTTTGCATTGTTTTCACTGAAAATAATGTCTGTCCAATTTCTTTGTATTCACTGATTCACCAGATCAGTGAATCCAATGTACCTACAAACACTCATAAATGCTGACAGGGCACAGTAAACAGCTGTGTGATTGGTCAGAGGCTGATGTGCCTCTGGCACTCTTTTGCAGTATTGTTGCAATATCAGTTTTTGAAATGCCATTTATTGCGATAGTTACTAACAAACGATATTTTGCGCAGCCCTGGTTTCTGCGTGCAGTCAGGCTCTTGATGTAGTCTGTTGCACCACTGAAGTGAGGTTAGCTATTTAAGCCCAAAGACGTCACGACGTTCAAACATTCATTAAGTCTTCAGTTGCTCAGCACAGACTTATGAGTTACCATTTCAAAAGGGGACTTTTCAATAGCTTTGAGTGTTTTCAGTTATAGAGTGTGCTCTATTAGGAGCTGCCTTTAGTCTAGCAGGATCAGAAGCACTTGAGGTGTGGATTCAGCAGCTGCACAGTGTCTCTTAGACCCCGATAGCCCTCTGTCTCTGCAACACTTGTTACCATAGTGTGTGTACAAAAGAGCCTCTCCCGGTGAAGATTTTAATGGGCCTACAGCACCGGACTCTTTACCTCCTTATCCTCTCAGTCTCATTAGATGGCCCCACATCGCCTTCTGTCCTCTACTCCTGAGCCCTTGTCCTCAAGGGCCCTCGTAGATGCAGGTTTTTTCTCTAGCAGCCTTGTTTTTGTTTTCGCTCTGTTGACATCAACAGCAAGTTTGTCTCGTCCTAAAAGGGTAGCTGGCATTTATCAACATGATGAACACATTCGCTGTTGGAAATTAGGACACTCAAGTGATTAGTCTGTGAGGGACTGAATCAGGTATACTTCTTCACCCAGACCACAGTAAAGTTTGGAAGTTTGGAAACTTGTTATTTTCGTTTGATGAATATAGAACATTTTCACATATATCTGTTGGCCAAAAACTTCCATTTGGGAAATCATTTTGGGCAAATTGTGCAAAGACAGAATGCAGAAGGAATAAAGAATTTTTACTCAAATAATGATATGTCCTAGTTTCTACAGACTACATACCAGCATTAGCTTGTGAAGCATTCGAAGGAGCTGCCTGGAAGCTGAAATCTCAGCACCTGAACATTTGAACCTATCAGTCATCGGAGTTAAAAGATTGTCGTGACTCAGCACAGAAGAATGTGCTCAAGAAACTATTTTTCTGTCCTTAGTATTTGGACAACATACCAACTGAAACAGGCTAGACAAGTGCCTAATTTAGTCACCTGCTAGTTTTTAATGTATTTTGACATATTTTTGCATTTTGCAGTTCTTCACAAGAGAGAAAGTTGATAAATGGCGCCTAATAACAGTTAAGCAGAATTTGATAATAGTGGTAGTACAGTTGGAGGAAATAAATATTTAGCCACGTTTTTATTTAACGTACAAAGCCATAAAGGCATATACGCTTTTCATATTGTCAATGTCCCTTGACTTTGTATTTATAAATGTAAACAAAAAAGTATGCATTCAGCATAAAATAAGCATTAATAAGCAGATATGTGCAGATATGTATAACAAGCAGATATATTTCAGTATACTCTGGTCAGATGAAACAAAAATAAATCTTTGGCAATAATTCAGTTAGTCATGTTTGGATAATCCCACAGCTGGGATCTTGATGATATGGGCCTGCCTCATATGTAGCCAAGGAAACATGAATGGAACAGTTTACCAGGAAAGTTTTGAATCTCATTGGCCAAGAAAAAGAAGAAGATTCAATAAGACACCTACCCCAAACATTCATTTGGCCAAACCTGAACTACAGTGCTTCCAAGAGGTAATTGTTTTGTACTTTAGACATCGTGAAGCTTGCATTCCCCACAAGTCCTTACTGTGCTTTTAAACATATTTTTTAACATATTTTTGGTGTTAATAAATACATACATATTAAAGCACATTGTCTGTCTTTAAAGTGTGTGCATGAACTGGAAGGATAGTAAAAAAGAAAAGCAAAATTGTGAGTAAAATGACTATATATGACTTTTGTATGAAGGTCAAGAACACACAGACTCTACACCATGAATTATGTTGTAAGAATGTCTTTGCCAAAGAGCTTATCAGGGCCTTCCGTTAGATGCAAACCTGATTACTGCGAGAAAGTTCCGGAAGATGAGTTTTTTGTTTCGGAGCTCGGCTGTGGCTGTATTATTTGTTCCCCGCGGCTCGTCGTATGATTCCTGCCCCTGGAGACTCCCCAGCCGGGCTGTGAGCTGCAGCGGCCTCTGCATCGCCACAAGGTGAACTATTCCCCGCCGCGCGTTATTATTAATAACTGTCAGCCAGAGGGGGTCACCCACGACAACTCCTTGAAAAGAACCCAGGGCGAGGCAAGTAGGCCGCAGCTGGGCGCCTTGTAAAACAATACCCCCCATGCCCCCCTCCCCCTCCTGCTTCCCCAGAGGATCAGTGCTTAAGGCAGGAATAATGCATGGGGGTGATTGGGGACTAGCGCATGGCCATGTTTGCGGCCGTGAAAAATTAAGATGTCACCACCTGGCACTGTTAAGCATACCTTTTGCCAGAGCATGGAAGCTATCTGTTAGAATGGAGCAAAGCAAAGGAAGCATATATGTATTTTTTTTTTACCCTCATCAGCTTCTCTTCCCCCTCCTTTCCATGTGTCCTCGTCAACATTTAGTGTTCCGGCAGCACCATTAAACTGAAATGGCTGAATAAAAATCCTGTGTAACTCCTCATACTACTGAGAACAAAGACCTGTAGTGTTCAGGACAGAGACTGAATTTGCAATAGGTTGGTATACGTCGTGTAAACTTTCCAGTGGATTTCCATTGAAGTAATTTGACCACATTAAAGTAAGTGGTCAACATGCATGTTTCCACAACCTCCTTCTGCCAGCTGTACCAATTTAAATTCACTAAGTTTCCATTAAAATAAATGTTACTGCCGATGTGTGGTGGTGGTGCGTGGAGGGGTGGGCTGGGGTGGTGGAGGGGCTACTGACAGCAATTTATTCATGCTAACCTCCCCTCCTGTGTACTTTCTTTTTGAATGCATTACAAATCCTGCTTTAATTTTCTCTGCGGTACCACATAGACATCCAGCTACATCACTCCAATCTCTCCAAATGAAATTGGTTTCGGAGGGGTCAGAGTTCGGCGAGTTGGTCTGTGTTATGATTTCCATCTAATCTGGGAGAGGAATATAAAAGCCTAATCCTCCCTACCTTTTCCAGCCACTGTTACATTCTCATACCGGGCTAGGAGAGCCATAGAAAGGTGGCAGCGGTGGCAAGGTGGAGGGGTGCAGTTTTTCTCTCCCTATTTGTTTTGTGGATTTATGGGAAGCGAAATGTCGGACGGCTCTGACTGTGCCATGCGTGGACAGACTCCATGAGTCCAAGGCTAGATTAAATGTCAACTTTGACCCTGCTGCTGATCAGAAAGGGCCACCCAGGGGCTGGAGATGGGGTTGATTTGGTCCAGAGGAGGAAACAGAGCGCCTGTGGATTTATTGCTGCAGACTGCTGCTGTTGCACTGAATTCCCTCACTAGCACATTTTTCATCATATCCCTATTACGGAAGGCAAATGTTCACCATGAATCCTTTTTTCAGACACACAATGTTAAGAAAAGAAAAAGAAATCCATTCTCGCCCAGAAGAGAACATAGAAGATTTTGTTCTGCTTGTTTGTAGGATTTGATTCAAATTTATTTTGTGTTCCTGAGATTTTTGCAACACTCATTGTTCTCACTCGATGAATCTGTCAGACACATAAATGTATTTATTTTATTCTATCTTCACAGTTAAAGCCGTACTGATGGTATGAGGGTAAGTGTGAGCCGCGATGAATTAAATGACAAAACTGTAGAAATAGCAGGATATTGCACACAGCTATCACTTTGGATGGTAACTAAAAAAGCTCTGCTGTAGCCAAGCCTAGTGGTGCGGACGCAGACCAGCAGCATGCTAGCAGCAGAACACACCGCCTCATGCTACAGCTACCTGCTGGGTGCAATATTATCTTTTATCATCTCAGAAGTGGAAGAAACTGTTTGCCGGGAGCTTGCTGTTCCTTGTTGTTTTTGCTGTATTGATTTCTGCCATTATGGGTTTTTTACCCCCCGTTATGTAGTGATACAATTCTCTAAGGTTTGATTTGTATTGACAGAGCATAGGCTCTGAACAAGAGCAAAGCTGTTAAGGATATTCATTAGCTCATTGTGTACTGTATCTGCTACTAGCTCCAGCCTTCAACACACCTGATTGTCAGCCTTTCTGCATTAAATCAAATGAAACAGGAATAATTAAACACTCCTTATGATGAAACATGCATTTGATCATCGCAAACATTTTTATACATTAATTTTACATTAATTGTCTTCCAGGTATACATTCATTTTCACAAATTGCAGCAATCTTAATTAGGAAATTAAATCAAGCACCTGTCGCCTAAACTTGGAGGGATGATCATTTTTGCTCTCTGACAGACTAAATTTAACTTTTACCGGCAGACATTCTTGCCAATTCCTTTTTCTTGCCCTCCAAACCATTTGATATCCTTGCTCCTCAGAGATTAACCTTTACGGCCTTAATAAATGGTCTATATTGACATCAAAGGGACAGGGAAGATGGCACATGGCCTTCTGGGAAGGGGTCCCGGGGCTTCCTAAAAGAGCTAGGCCCCAGCTCTCCTACATGAAGAGTAGTAATCTGGGCTGGCCGTATGGAAATTACACTCTTCTTTGTCTTTTTAATTAAACTTGAGCGTAGTTTGGGGGCTATTTGACCTTTCCCAGCCCCTCTTTGTGAGGATTGCTGCAGGTCATTTCCATGCATATATTACCACCGGTCTGCCCGTCGCTCCTTCTTGCCTGACCATGATCCGCCAGGCTTCCCAGATTAAGTCTGAGGTGTAGCTGAAGAATACCGGACAGGTTCTTATCTGCAGTCATTGAAGAATCTTTGAAAGGATCAAGAGCATACTTTTAAAGAGGCCTCATTTTCAGCATGGGCTAAGTGAGCGAATATAGAGAAGGTGCATCAGACCACTCACATTTTTCATTGGTATTAACAATAAAGAACCAATGTTTTTTTATTTCTTTTGATCTCATTTTATTGTTGTAGACACTCTTTAAAGAATACTCCTTTAAATCATATGGTGTTACAACTGTGTTAGGAAGGAAACCGAATCACATTTGCCTTGTTTTAGAGATCACTTACCTCCCTGGTCTGTGCAGTTTTATGATTTTAACTGCAGCGATCCTGTGGACTGCAAAAGCTAATTAAATAAAACAATCAGGAGCTGGTGTACCCCTGCACAGCTGTGCTGGTGGTGGTGCTGATGGTGGGGTTTTGGGGGTTGTGGGGATGAGGTGCCATCGCATACTTGGCTGGCATCTCTCCTCTGCCGGTATGTGAGAG
>JBBPDC010000129.1:20505253-20514318 GCA_037974485.1 Hemigrammopetersius urotaenia
AATCGCACAAAGAAATGTGCCATTCCTGCTAGCCTCTGTTTTGCGTTTTAATGGGATGACATGGAGATGTTAAAAGCTCTGAAGGCGTCTGGTAATTGCTATGTTGTGATTGGAAAAAAAGCTTGCCCACCATTAACCTCGCCGCACTAAAATTCACTTCACATGTCTGGCAATTACCTCGCCAATAATGCCCATTCTTGCAAATGTGTGTGTTCTTGACTTCCTGTAATTAAATTGGGCTTTTCACATGTAATCTGGAAATGCAGAGAGGTCAAAATGGGCACCTGTAATCACCATCAATCGAATCTGAAGTAGAGGTGCAAATACTTAATCCTCTGTTTTTCTTCTGTGCTAAATTGTCGTGATGGACGGGCCAGGGTTTCAGTCGATGGGTCAAGGGTAGGACGTGTAGGAGCGTATTGTTTTCTCTTTCTAGTCCTTGACAGATTCTAATGAAATGGAGTCTTTGCAATAAGTGGATGAATAGATGTTCTGGTTGTCTTGATGGATGAATGTTTTAGCCTGTGTGCTGAAAAGAGATAGAAGTTTGGGAAGTTACAGAGGTTAAATGTCTCTCTTTGACAACTGAAAGCATTTTGGAGCATTCTGCATGCTCAAAAGTGTTTTATTGATCCCAGGGATTGTCAGTCACTAAATTCTACTTGTACTACAGAAAAATAGTTTGAGCACATGTCTAAAGTGAGAGAAAAATCCATTTGATGTGCTGGCATTGACACTATACCCCGTGCAAGCAGAAAGTCTGCATTGTGACTCGAAGGCGTCATAAACAATACTCACTATTTCCATTTAGGAGCTCTCCACTGCCGCAGTGTCCCTGTCCATCATTTTGTTTCCATTTGGGAAGCTAAAGATCACAATGCCGGTATTTCCATTTGAACTAAATGGTTTCAAGATCAGTCAACTGGACGCATTATGTTTTTGGATGGTCCCCTCCAGTTGAGATTAGCTTAATTAGCTGTGAAGAGCACTGACTCGTGGGACCGCGCCTGTTTGGTGCAGATAATTGCAGGGCTAGCGTGGTGCACCCTGGCGCCCAGCTTGCGACTGCAGGTGGGTTGGCACTGAGAAGTGCCTATCGAAGTGCACATCTGGGCCCTGCGGGGGTTGAAAACTTTCATTACACCCTCTTCAAAATGCCCTCCTAATCCCCGCACACCGCTGCCAAATTTCCACGCTGAAAGGCCTTCCAAGCTTTTGGATGGTTGTATTTAGCGAGGGCATAATTATTTTTTTGCTTTGTTTCATTACGATTTGCAGTTAAAAGAGCCACAAAAAATGGAAGTCTGTACAGTGCCTCTTTTCATTCTGTTTGTGCTCATGTGCTCAAATGCAAATGTTTGACTTCCCTTATTCCTCTGCAGGCAATTTAAGCCACCATCTTATCAGATATTTGTTCATCTATGTTATCTCGCTTATAATTTAGCCATTTTCTGAAGTTGTTGCCTTCTTACAAGACTGTTTACAATGAATTACCTTGAAGAGGCAAACAGGGAAAGTAGGGAAACAACACCCACCTATGCTTTACCCATAAATTGGTCCTTTAGTAGCAGTTCTTGGAAGGCTGGACAAGTCTTGCGGAGCACTGGGAAAAATCCCATTCTGATTAATGAATTTAGATGAGAGTTCAGAGACATATATTGTTGAATTAGCAGATTTGAATGCAAAATGATTGAGCTAAACAGTGGTGCTGCTACTCAAAACTAGAGAGGAACAAATTTGCCACCGTACTAAAATTGGATTGGTTACAAAACTGCAATAAACTACACATGCATGTAACATTTAAAAATGTTTTTGCTTTTTGGAAACAATTGAAAATAAACTTTTCGGAAGTCCAAAGTTTGTCTAAACTCACAGAACTGACTGCTGCACTAGTATTCCCTTGTCCTGAGAGGATATGAAGCTTAATGAGTGAGGGATGGTCATGAGATGCTCATGAGTCTGAAACATGTGCGCAGTCTTTCTGGGCGATTAGCTCAGATCCCTGACTTAGCTTGAGCAGACTGACAGCTGGGTGGAAAGTCTGCTCTGTCCATACTGCAGCAGAGAGAGAGAAAGAGAGAGAGAAAGAGAGGGAGAGAGGGGGAGGAAGAGAGGTCCCATAATTCATCATTAGGATATCAGAGTCCAGGTGCAGATTAGAACTGATCCAGCCAGCAGCCAGGCAAGGCAGGGCACTCAAGGAGGAAAATCTTATCCCATGGACAATTCCCAGGTCATGCCTGGCCTAATTGAAATAATTTTGCCCCAAGAGTTGTTTAATCTTTGGAAATCACAAAAGCGGGAGGCTGTAAATTGAAGAAAGCACACGTCTGATCACATCTGCCAGCTCTATCCAACCTCCATCTTGCAACACTAAACCCTCCTCCCCCCGGCTCTGCTCGTTTAGATTCTCCAGCCTCTCTAAGGCAGGCAGACCGGTGCCGTTACCTCTTCTGCTAAACATTAGCGCTTAAAAGCTTACGCCAGTGTGGGACAGCGGATGCTAACGCTGCCGCATGCTAGCGCAGGGGCGCCTGCTGCTCGAGACGCAACAAATCATTTGTCTGTTATTAACCCTGAGCCTGTAATTATGCAGATTGCCATAGATTTTCCCTGGGTGCCGGGAAGTGAGATCCAGGGGTTGCTCTCAGCGTGGCAGGCGGACGAGGGAACGGCCGTGCATTACTGAACTTGCCACATTCATCATGTTGACTGATGGCACGGGGAGCCGGTCCCCGGGTCCCGGTGGTTAATGTAGTGGGTAATTAACTGTCATTTGCCTGGTAATAGGCCGATGATCAATGGTTTGTGAGGAAACAAATTCTAATTCGGCAGCTGATGAATGCACGCCGAGGCCGGAGCAATTGAAGTGGCGGGGGTGGCGGAGGGGAAGGGGAGGGCAGAGTGAGAGAGAGGGAGAGAGAGAGAGAGGGGCCACTGTCAGAATTTCAAATGGCTCTGGAGGTGGCGGTGTTATCACTCTTTCTTTTTTTTCCCCTTTAAAGAAAAAAAATTAATGATTAGCCCTGAAAGAAAGTAACGCTTAATTTGTTGCCCTTGATGTTCAGAGAATACTCAAACAGACGAACGGCAGAAACCACAGGCCTGATGAACTCTGATGAAGATGTTTTGGGTCAGGATATGTCTCTGGGACCAGTTTATCTCTTTTAGTCTTTTTTCACTTTGTTTTTTTGGATCTCATTTGATAGCTCACGATAAGGATAAAAGGCTCTCGTTTGTGTATGAAAGCCAGTGAATTACATGAATTTTGTAGCTTGGGGAACATGTTGAGGTGACGCTGTTTATGCATTTTCCAACGGGGTGCTGTCTAATGATTACAGGCCAGCTGTGTGCCTGGATTTTCACTTGTGCGACCACTGGGCTAAAGCCTTGTGGAATAATTTAATTGGTGTCTGTTTTTCTCTCATCAAATAGGTACCATTCAGCCATGAGGCACCGCTGTGCACTTCCAGCACTTTTTTTTTGTCTCCAATAAGGTGCTGCTGATTGTGCATTCTCTTTCAAACTTGAAATGTGAGCCCCCATGAATTTTAATTTTGTGTTGGCTCTTCACCCTTTTTAAATATACATGCTATTTTGTCAAACCTTGAGTTGAGGGAAATGTGATTTCCTATGTAACAGACTTCCATCGCAGTTCCTGACCAGACTCAGATGTTAGCCGCGCTTTGAGCTAATCGGCCCAGCGTGAATGAATAAGAGCAATTTTGCTGTATTGCTTTTATCGCCCACTATTGATCAGAGCATTTGAAGCTAAGATTATAGATGTAGAGGCTGACCGGTTTTGTACTCTGGACCCATAGGCCTCTTAGAGACCACATTTGGAGAACATGTGCCTTTTGAATTCATTACTACCCAAGCACGCTTAATTTGCCGCCTCCCCTGAGAGCCATTAGCGTCTGTGGCATCAAACTGGCGGAGCAAGGAAAGACAAGTGGCAGGTAAGCCTCTATCCATCTCCCCTCCCCCTCCACTCTTGCATGGTGTAGGCAGGAGCTTTTCTCAGGAGATGTGATTATTTGTTGCATCGTCAACATCAACAGTTCTCTCACATTTTTTTATTACATGACCTAACCTCTAGAACTTAAGTTAGATTCTGTATTAACGTTTGATACAAGAAAAATGTGCTGCATGTGCTGGTGATTTGCAGGTTAGATTTCTTTTTTAAACATCACTTACCTGTGGTCCTGCGAGTGAGGCATCTATCTACCAACCTTATTTAATATTGATCAACTTGAACGGCACTGAAACTGTTTTTTGATCATCTATACAATTTCCAGGATGTTCTTGTTGCAGTTTGGAAGGTTTAGTCCCCTGACCCAGTCTGAAATTCCCCAGGAAAACAGATTGTGCATTAAAATGAATTATTCCTTTCATCCAATACAGGCACGTCTGAATCAGTAGGTTTAAGTAACTGACGACTTACGCTGCATTTTGAATTATAGAGCAAACAAGTGGAGAAGAGGTTGAGTTTCTGTGAGGCGTCAGGACTCAAGTGTCTCCTCCTTTATTTATGAGCTAAAAGTCAGGCCTTTTTGAAACTCTTGAAATAGTTGAGTGTGTGGAAATTGTTACTTGAAGTAAAGTTGTCAGGCTCGGAAAGAAGAGTCGAACCAAAATCTGCAGCCAAAAGTTCTTTGTGCTTGAAGAAGAGTTGAGAAGTAAATCCCCAGAAGAACTGCAGCCTACACTGGGATGTTCAGCTGATAGATCCTCAAGCAGCTATAGAAGGAAAAGCTTCCCCTTGGACTTCCAAGCTTTCAGGGTCGATTCCTTGCATTTCCTTTGTGCATTAGTTTGCACTCCTATAGAGCAACATAAATATTAATATACAATACATTTCCCACTTAGCAGTATGTGATCTCAAAGAAGTGTTCCTGCTTTTTGAGTTTTCTGTTTCAATTACAAGATTGATTTGCCCTGTCTAATCAGTAAAAATACCCTGTCAAGTGTCCTCAGCTAGAGGCTTTTCCAGGCAGAATACACAAGTCAGTTGTGCATTCTATGAAGTGGCAATGTGGGTTACCAGGTTTATATGATTAGGGATTTAAGTTGATTGAAAATAAATAAAATGAACAGGTTTAAGTTATTATACCAAAGTAATACCAAGTGCTCTGCTCTATAATTCTGAATATTTACACACATTATATTTATGCATAATAGTTTTCATTATCACACCATAACAGGTAAAAAGCTTCACTAATGTGTTGTTGTCATTTATCTGAATATTCTGTTATGACCTGCACACTTAACACTGTGATTGTTGATATTGTAATATGTGCAGCCATGTGTAAAAGGAGCAGGCTTTTGGGGCACTTGTGTTCAGAGTAAGCAATTAAGCTGGTCAGCATGTCTGAACTTCCAGCAGTTTGGAGCAGGGAGGGACACATAAAGCTCTTTCTCCATGCTTTAAGATTGACTGCAAAACTATCATCAACTTGGCATTCTAACAGAAGGGTATGTACTGTCAAGGTTGTTTAGGGTATATATATGAATGCATGAATGAAGAGGGCAAATATGAATGCATAGTACTTCCATCACTCCTTTTTCAGTGGACATTCAAGCACATCACTTTTAATTTCCTGAGCTGAAGCACAATTACATCTTGAAGTGTATCTGGCTAGTGGAAACCTGAAAAAGATCCTTTGCACATGTCTTAAGGATGTGTGTAGGTGTATAGCCTCCTGCCTACTTTAAGCATTTTCATTCCGCTAAACTGTGCGCACACAAACACTTAGAGAGCTTGTGTGAAAAATGTATCTGACTCATATTGAATTTTTATAGCTGAGTTGCTAAAGAATAAAACACTTTTGGAGAACCTGGATCTGTTCAGCCCCTGAATAGACATCAACACATATCAATCTTACAGCTTTGAAACTGGTTTTCTTTCTACGGTCTGTGGTCAAAATCAATGTCAGGTTAGTCTATAGCTTTTCTTACCAGGCCTAAAGTAAACTGTGACCTCCCATAGAAGTCTGTAACCTTTCATGTATTGGCTGTCATTCCAGGATCATTTTTCAAGTGATTATGTTTCTACTCCATTTAAAAGCACCAGCTGCAGAAGCAACAGTTCTTCATCTTCTTTTCTTAATGTATTTTAGGTTAATAATTTTGTGAGATGGATTGTTGAAGCAGAAAAAAAGTACATTTGAGTTTTCACTCAAGGGGAGGGAGGGGGGTGGGCATGAAAGACCTATAAGCCCATTTGCTCAACGAAAAAAAAATATCTGACAGACCCATTCAAAGGTGTGGACCACTTTAAATTTAAGAGATGGGAAGTTGAAGCACTCAGATTGCAAAAGTGGTGAAATGCAGTGCTATTGTGATTCAAGCTGACAACAAAAAAACCTTCAGGCATCACTTTTTCATACTGGCATCGTCTATCATTCATCGGGTGAAACCCGAAATGTTTTCTCTGCCTAAAACAAATCAGCTTTTTATCCCAACAACATTTTTCATGGAGTCTCTTTTTTGCAACCTGCACACGGTATGCCCTCCTCCTTTTCCATTTAATTCATCATAATCATACATGAGTGCATCTCCTTCCTTACATAGCTGTCAGAGTTTATGGCACCATTAATCTTTTTGTCCTTTTATATTCATATTTACATGCTTTAGATCAATTTCAAGTCTCAGTGAGGGTAAAACCAAATCACAATTTCATTTATTTCATGCTGAGGCCTTCTAGCATTTGTGCAGAAAAGAAGTGGAGGACAAGAGATAACACAAATGCATCTATATTTAGACAGCTCAAAGTGAAAGGCATAATTCTTTTAATTATATCGGCACTGAACCAATGGCCGAAACCTCGTTTGATCTCCCCTAGTTAGCCTTCATTGTCTCAAGGTGTGTTGACAGTAGCCCTTAATTCTGTAGGTATTCATAAGAGCACAATCTATCTACTCCTTTTTTTGCCTGTAGGGAACATGCTTTCTGAAGGTTAATAAACAACCCTGCATATCCCGGGCCCCAAGATCATTTATCAGATTGCGATCTCTTACAGACTCGGAGAGTGGCATGCAGTTTTATCATTTTAACAACGACGGCTAAAAGTGCCTGGAGAAGTCTGCCTAATAGGTTATTTTGTTATATGATTTTGTTATCAGATCTTTCCCTCTCCCTCTCTCTCTCTCTCTCCACCCCCTTCCCCCTCTCTGCTCTCTCTCCCTCTCTTTCTCTTTTCCTGTCCTCTTTTACTCAGGCTAGGTCGCGGTGGAGTAACGGCCATGAATCCCTAATGAATCCTCTCTCTCTAATGTCCCGCAAGCAGCCTCTAAAATAATAGGATCTTCCTTGGGCGAAGTCTCAGCTGCTCTGCCTCCATGGTGCTAAGCTTGTCTAGCCCATGTCAGTCGCACTAGTCATCTACATGATATTTTCATTGCACTTGACCTGTCCATCATACCTTGAGGGTACCTTCTTTGTCCATATTATTAT
The DNA here is from genome assembly GCA_037974485.1 of Hemigrammopetersius urotaenia. Taxonomy (NCBI): domain Eukaryota; kingdom Metazoa; phylum Chordata; class Actinopteri; order Characiformes; family Alestidae; genus Hemigrammopetersius; species Hemigrammopetersius urotaenia. Next base: position 20,512,709 of record JBBPDC010000129.1, read on the forward strand.
GATTGGTTAACCTATCACACTGAACTACAATGACAGGCTTTTAAAAAGAAGCCAAACCAATGCAGTTCACGCTGCCTTTTTTAAAAAAGAAACAGGAAAGTTACTCTGCGCAATCCATTGCATTGCACTGTGCTTCCGTTATAGCTCTTTATAGCTCTGGGGAGGGTCTTCCGAAAGGCTTGAATCTTTCTTTGTTTTGTCAGGTTGTTTGGCGTGACGGGGAACTGTGCGGCCTGTAGCAAGCTCATCCCAGCCTTCGAGATGGTCATGAGGGCCAAGGAGAACGTCTATCACCTCGACTGCTTCGCCTGCCAGCTCTGTAACCAGAGGTAAGCACTGCCAAACTGTCTTCCTCCAACCCGTGGCAACCGTTGAAGTTCTGATCAGAGCCACTGTGTTTGCTGACATTTCCGTCAAGCCTGAAGCTCAGGGCGGCGTGCGTTTATGAATACATGTGTGAGGAGTGAAGACTCATTCAGGTCTAGGTGATGCTTGTCAGTAATCCCTTCACGCACTCCTCATCATTTTGATTACTCGCCGTCGTCATAAACAGCCATCACACAAACTAGGACATGTTCTGACTGTCATAGCCCCCACACATTAGTCAAGAAACAGTGCAGAAACCTTGAAGCCGACAGTGAAACAGTTTCCGTGTTTGATTCTCAGACACTGCATGCACCTCATCTTCGAAAGTATTCCGCCGAGATGTCTAAAACTGGCAAGCACTCCCAAGATGCACTGCGCTCCTGTGTTTTAAGTAAATTCTGGTTTGTCACCGAACAAGGAATGCAATATTTAGAATTATCGCACACGCTATTCTTTCTCATTGCCTGATCTGTTTTGTTCCATCATTCCATATAGAGTAAATTGCACTGTCAGTCCTCTTTCACCATGAGAGAAAACAGTCATTTGTCATCTCACCATGGATAACTGTGGTAAGGCGAGGTCAGTGTAGCATCCAGCCCCTTTACACTTGGAGGAAAATTTGAGTGTGGAGAGATGAGTGGAAATCTCTCTGCCTCTTTCACACACACACACACACACACACACACACACACACACCACATACACATATCCTGAGAGCACATCAGTGGGGCAGATTGCAGGCTCTGGTTACGCACAATTAGCACTGGGTTATTGTCTTGCCACTTCACTTGACTGCGCGAGACACGCTCACCTAATGCAAGAAGTCAGCTAATCTTCATCAGCGAGAGCCCAGCCTAGGTCCACTGGCCTGCCTGGGATTAAAACCCATTTAGAACCGGACAAATCTTTCTTTTTACATTAGGCCAGCCGATCAACTGTTTAATAAAATCGACGTCAGTTCCAGGCGTTCTCTGCTGAGGCCTCGCCTGCCTATCATAGTTTCACCCACCCTCACAACAAGATTTATGGCGTGGTGTTGGTGCTAATTGCTCTTGTTGCTCACCCTGAGGCTTCAGTTTACCTGTAGGCTTTCGACACTTTGTAGCATTGTTGTTTGAAAGAGTGTGTGAAATCTTTTAGAGGAGGTTTTAGTCGGTTTTAGAGTAATAAACAGATTATTAGGCAATACATATTTAGAGTCTAATTCATGCATTCTTAGTTATAACTGGAGCTACAAGGATAAT
>JBBPDC010000129.1:20517815-20531611 GCA_037974485.1 Hemigrammopetersius urotaenia
TGTGTGTGTGTGTGTGTGTGTGTGTGTGTGTGTGTGTGTGTGTGTGTGTGTGTGTGTGTGTGTGTGTGTGTGTTAGAGGTTGGGAGACTCTAGCCATCCATTAGCCACAGATCAGCCCTGAGGGTACAGCTAATCGATGAGCCTGTCGTCCTCTCGGGCCTCATCAAGCTGCTTCAGACGGCTCAGCTCGTGCCGATGAGCCTGACCACTGCTGCCCGGAGCCTCCCTGGGGACAGGCGAAGGGCCTGGGGCCTGGGCCCTATACCAGCGGGACATCACCAACATGGGTCACTGTCCCTGCTACAGAGGACAGGACGTTTTCTGCTGCCAAATTGGGCTGGACCCTGCTCAGGGACTGCACTCGTACAGGAGGGATCAGTGTGCTGTCGGGTGTGGGCACCAAATGACTGTTCTTTCCCCACAGATAGATCAGTGCGTCTCAGTGCCAGTCTAATGGTGCTTCTTGTGGTCACTGAACGGTTGCAAACGCCACTTCTAATGGGCACTAAAAGGTTGCAAATCGTCAGTGACACAAAATGGTCTGCTGCTGTTGTAAAAAAAAATCACCAAAAGGACAGATTTATAGGAGAAGGTATAAATGCTATTAACATATCAAATCAAAACATGAAAAGCAAAGATTTCTAGTGACACACTGCCTCTATTCTATTCTATTCTATTCTATTCCATACTATCCAGCACACTTGTATCCTGCCAAGCTGTCTTGTATTCTCTGCGTCCCTCATTCAGCGACTGCCTGTTATTTTGTCAAGGAGATGTTACTACTATAGTTAACACAGCCCTTCCAGGCAAATCGCAGACTAGCCATACATCATTAAGTGTGCTGCCTTGGAAGCTATCTTTTCTTCAACTAGATGGGTCTCAATAGACATATTCATCATGACTGTCAGACCTGAGGGGGGCAAGCAGAAGGAGAGAGGGAAGAGAAGGAAGGAAGGAAGGAAGGAAGGAGAAAGAAAGGAAGAAAGAAAGAATTCAAATGGTCTGTGCTGTCAGAGTACAGAGTACAAAATCAGACAGTCGTATCATTTTCCCAAAGTAAAACTACAGAAAAGCAATTGGCGATGTTAAAGTCAGGCAGAAAACATTATCGAGGGGGAGGGATGGCACCACATAAAGCTGAGGGTAATGCCGGTGCTCTGAACATGTGGTGATCCGTAATGACTGCAAGAGCTCCAAGACGGAGGGCAGCACAAGGGCATTTATTACTGCTACCTCTGATGGGCTGCCTGCAATATTCTCGTCATAATTGGCGCACAGATGTCACAAGCGCTGCTGACATTTCGCCAAGCAGAAACAATTTGGCGCTATGAAACAGGGCGGAGACGAGACTAAGAGGCAGCAGAAAACACAGGCTTTAAATAAACACACAAGGATCCTATTAGCAGAGAGACAGAGAGGGAGAGAGAGAGGGAGAGAAAGAGATAGAGAGAGCTGGAGGTACGAGGAGGAGGAGAAGGCCCGAATGTCAAAGAAGACAGACACTAATGGATTCCAGGGAAGAATGTGTCATTTAAACAGGACGTTTTTATTGGAGCCAATGACACCATTACATTAAGCACACCTCTGCTTTGTGTTAATCACCGTGTCAACAAGCAGGATTAATGGATATTACTTGTTGATACTTGATCCTCCCTAATGGCTATGGCTGCCGCCTGGCATTGTCACCTGTGACTAATAGAAAGTTTTGAAAACTTTAACCGACAAAGAGAGCCGGATTAGACACAGTTTATTCCGGGCCGTCTATGTTGCTTATTAGGTGCTGGAAAGACAGAAAGGTTAACATATCTTCTTTCAGTTGATCTTTCTGTCCCCCGAAACAATGCAATGTGGTCAGCAGAACATGTTTAAGCGTCCTTAATTGGAGGCAAATGGGCACGCAGGGGGATTGAAGCCCGCTCGCCTTGTTTGTGCTCCAGTTACAGCCTCAAGCAGAGAATGAAATTGTCTTTTAATCTTCTAGTAAAGATGGTGATGGGGGAGTCTCAGGTACACAGGCATACTGAGAGAGAAAGGAGAGGAGAGAAACGCGGGTAAACAGAAGCGCACACTCGTAGTCCGACCTTGTCGAACTCTTGCTGTGAGCAAGATAAGCGGCCCTTAGGACAACGCTACACAGAGGATCTCTCTCTCTCTCTCTCTCTCTCTCTCTCTCTCTCTCTCTCTCTCTCTCTTTTTCCCTCATTTCCTCAAACCCTCTCTCTCAGTGTCTTACTTATCATTACTCTTCTCTCTCCCTCTCCCCCTCTTTCTCCTGGCCAACACAGTCTCCTCTCTGAAAGGTCAAGTGAGACAGTGGCCCGTTGGGCAGGCTGCAACTGCACTCCATCTTTGCAATTTATTTATGTAGCAGCTTCAGGTACAGGAACAGCTCCACACTACTGATGCACTCCAGAGATACACACTATACAACGCATACACACACACATGCACACACACACCCTTTTCTCTGGTCAAGTCCTCCTCACACAGTAATAGTGAGGGGGTGGGTTAGCGCTCATGGCCAAGAAGACTCGTTCACCACACTGAGGGAAGCCCGCAACTGAAGGCTAATGATGAGACCATGTGTGACTTTCTCACATTAAATGAACACCCTATCTTTCTTTCTCCCTCTCTGTCTCTGTCCTTTCCTTTCTTTTCATTTCTCAGGTTTTGTGTCGGTGACAAATTCTTCCTGAAGAACAACATGATTCTGTGTCAGACGGACTACGAGGAGGGCCTGATGAAGGAAGGCTATGCCCCGCAGGTCCGCTGACCCCGGCACAACTCGTTTTGCCCGCAGGGGGAGAGAGAGCTGAGAGAGGACCTGAAAGAGGACATGCAATCAAACACCAAAAGCACTAGCATCCTCTCTTGCCCCTGTCCTTGATAATGTACATAAGAAAAGCCCAGTTATGGGGCATTACTGTACAGAATAGCCATAGAGACTTTTTGTGAGTGGGAATGATGGGGTTTTTGTAAGCCCCGCCCACCAAGAGAAAGTGACGGTGGTCATGGACGTTACTGTGGTTCTTTTGAAAACGACCCTGCCTCTCCCCTGCCCCACATGGCCTTATGGAGACAGCTGACCCCTTGGCCTGGCACCTCAGCTACACAGACACAAACACACACACATACAATCTCGTACACACACACACACACGTTTGTGCAACACTACAAAACACACATATATCCAACACTGCAAAACACAGCCACTCTCCAAGACCCCTCTCCAAATCACAGTGACCCCCATTTCACACCCTTCACAGACCGAGGACTACAGAGAAGGGAAAAAAATGAGAAAACAATCAAGGAATTGATTGGTGAAAAGGCACGAGTATGGTATGGCCATGAGAGAGGGAGCTGTGTCAACATAAGATCTCAGGTTGAGTGGGTTTCCTTATTTCTCTTTTCTATTACTTTTCTTCTCTTTTCCCTTTGTGAGAAAAAAGCGATAGGCAGTCATCCTTAGCCCCGTCCAGCTGTGCACTGTTCAGCTCTCCCTTTGACTTTCCCCCCATTGACTCTTTCTTATGGATTCAGCAGATCCGCCTGGGATGGCTACACTCAGTGACACAATTGTATTAGTAAGATTATACCATGTTCTGGGGGGAAAAAATCTGCTTTGTATCTAAAACTCGGCCTCCGAAAGTGACTCAGAATATGTGGAGGTAGTTTGAGGAAGGGGAACATACACTAGGCAAAAATCAGGACACCATGGGGAATCTGGCACAAAGTGAGGTGGGGTGGGTGGGAACTGGGTCTGGTTTACTTCTTTTATACACTGTATTTATTTGATAGTTTTTTCTTTTCTTTTCGTCATTGTGCATTGTACTGAGGCTTTGTCCTTGGCATGTTTATACTTGAATTCGATTACTGTCTGGTGGCGCAGCCTCACAAGTGTTGCTTCATTAACTGCACGCTGGAAAAACACTTGAAGACCACATTGGGGTCACAAAAACGAAAGTGTTCATGTAACCTCTGAACTCCTGGATTTTAAGGGGTCTTTTTCCTTGGCCTGGCGTTTGGCGGTCGGCTAAGGCAACCAGCTAAGTGCAAGTTAACACTTATGTACCAAGTTTAAGCAGCATCCCTCTGACAGACTTCAGTTAAACTGAGCGCAAAGCCGAGAGAAAAAATTCAATTGATTTGTAAATGGTTGTTGTACATATTTGAAAAAAAAGTATTCCTTTTTGCTTGCTACTATATAATGATTTTCTTTTTATGTGTCACTCAGCATGAGATGTTTATTTTTAGGACACGTGTACATACTGTATTGTAATCATTTTAATCAAAAATGTAATACAGTTTTATTGTGTTAACGCCGTGTGCTGGTGGTCTTTTCTTTCCCCCCCTTCTTAAGCTGATAATCCAATGGCATGTCCTTGTGAGAAGAAGGAGGCTAACAGGCTGGTTTCGCATAGTCTTGTGTCCATTTCCGCCAGCGAGTGTTTACTGAAGCAATTTAGGTTAAGTGCTTTACTCAAGGGCACAAGTGTAGAAGCATAGGAGCCAGTGGAGGCCTCTCTGGTCATCACTCCATTAGCCTAGCCACCAGACCATGCTGTACGCTTCGCTCCATGATTGATCGTAAGTGCAATCATTTTTGTCAGTCATTTTGTTGTCATTGCACCTCAAAAATCGCCACCCTGTTTTTACCCCTCCCAGGTGAAAAGCAAGGGGTAGAAGCATATCTGCCTGGGAATCTGTCAAGAAGAAAGTGCATTTAGGGCGATCAGCTGACACTGAAGAGTGTAGATAATCACCTTCACTAGAAATCTTGAGGGTGTTTAGTGTATTGTGTGGGGAAGAGACTGGAGCGCTTTAATACAGCTGAATTCCTGCAATGCCTGCACCAGCTCTAGAGGCCCTAACTGAGGCCCACACTCAAACCACTTAAAGCCTTTTGTAGTTTGGTTTACAAGTGAAGCCAGAAGAGTGTTCTAAGATCCTCCTTACTGTACAAGTAAAACAGCAAGATTAAAGTTCCTCTAATTAGGGAGGCAGTTTAAAGTAGCCTGTGAAGTTTGACAATAGCAGCACACTCATCACATTACAGCCCATAATAAGCAGGCCAATTAAACTAATTGAATTTCTTTAGCCTGAAACACAGAGGGAAAAATGTCTTTGATTAGACTCAAGCTGTTAATTCCCTCAACAGAGACAGAGACTGCTCTAAAACTACTCCACAAGTCTTGAGGAACTGGTGGGAAAAGGAAGAAAACATTTTCTTAATGATCGTCTTCTCATGAGGAAACAGTGAATCACACATTCAAACTGAATATTTCTATAGATTTCATAAGGTGATGTGCCAATGCTATTTTTTGTGATCATTACTGGGTTTTTGCATTACAGTAACCTAGGCCTTGTTGAATTGTCCATAATCACAATCACTTATAGACATTACAGAGACGTCCCAGTATCTTGCAAACTACCAACATATCTAATTCTTTTTGAGCAATGAAATGCACATTTATGAAATCAAAGCTGTCTCAACTGTCAGTTCTTTTCTGAATTTCAAATAAAATATAAAAAAAAACTCTCCCCATTATTATTGAGGCAATCCCACAATGCAGTGGTGATGGCATGCTTTCTTGGAAAATGTTATTCAAGTCAAGTAGATTTTATTGTCATTTCTACCATATCCACAGTACATAGTAAAAATGAAACAACGTTCCTCCAGGACCATGGTGCAACACAAGAGCAGAACAGAACAAGTGCAAAACAGGACAGAACAAGAGCAACAATACCCCTAAACGAGACAGGACACCACTAAGCGAGACAGGACAAGACAATGTATAGTGCAAATGGCAATGGCTACATTGAGGATAAGTAAAGTTTCAGGAGATTAATGCATTTTAAAATGAAAATGTAAAAGAAACTACAGATGAAGCTCATCTATTTTATTATTTTTTTAATTATGATATATCTTTCTTAGCTTTATTTCTTCAGGTTATTTTCTCCAAAATCAAGGGTATCAGGAGCTTATCCCCGTCTTAGCTACATGTTTGAACATTGCTGAGAGGATTTTATTCAATGTTTTCCACAGGTGTGAACTCTCTACCTGTACTCAGGTGCACTAAACAAATGAACCACGGATCTTTATCCGCCTTCGAGTGAACCTTTCGAGGCTCTCTTTGCTGTTGGTGGGAACACAATATAACAATGGCAGCAAACGAGGGATTTCCACATCAGAGCATACTTTCCTCTTCTTCTGGCGGCTCATCAGTGAAGCATTGTCCTCACACCTGCCTGTTTCAACATTTGACTCTTGACAGTCCCTCACAGTGTTCTTGCAGCAAAAGCTGCTGCTAATAACAGCAGAAGAACAGAAGCTCATATTTTTAGTGTTTTAATTGTAGTTGGTGTATGTTAGCTATCTATATTTTAAAACAGAATGGGCAGAATAAAACATATACCAAACATTAATATGAATAGGTTGCTTATATATGTTCTGGTTAATCAATAAACACCAACATAATGTCATTTGGTGCATCTAAACCAAATGGAAAAGATACAATTCCACAAAAACCAAAACTCTGAAGCTGACTTTAGCAAATGTGCAAACATGTGGCCACTCCAACATGGCCCATTCTAGTGGTGGTGCTTCTCTAAGGGGTTTGTAAAAGCTATGCACACCTAAAGGCCAGCAGTGTGTGCACCTTACAGTAGCTTTGCTCACTTTGTAGAGAGAAGATCTGGATCCTTTTGGACATATGTTGTGTAAGTGATTGCAACAGTTTACCCCTGCATTTATAATACACAGTACCAAGCACTTGTGTAAAAGTGGTGTCAGGTCCAGCATGTTCTTACATCACAGTGTCAGTTAGAGATCCCATTCTCACTGTATTAAACAATCCTCTACACATTGCCTGAGGTTATGAGAATTAAAGCACCTATTACTGCATTTGGAGAGAAAATTCCAGTCCTCTCCAGTGCATTCTCTTCGTTTCAAACCCCTCACCTTATACCTTTGTCATCACTGCGAACAAAGGGTGGTTTCATCAGCTCTTATTTTTATCCTCCAAGAGAGACTCGCGCTGAAGAACACCCAACTCGCCCAAGAGCACGCTGAGGAACGGCGCCTGTACGAAACGGTGTCTTATTTAACATGCTGCTGTTATTGTACTTGCCTGGGCGTTTGTGAAAGATCTAAAAGCTAAAGAGAGCAAAGAAAGAGAGGAAGATAAAGAAAAATAACACATCTCAGCTTCGTCCCCCCCTTAGCAACGAAGAGTTGACGAAGCACAGAGGAAGATGAGGAGAGGGAAAACAGAGAGAGAGAGAAAACATGCAAGTTTTCTTCCACAAAATAGTCATTAGGAGCATTTACAAAAAGCATTAGCTGCCAGGCCGCGTATCGTTAGCCGCCTCATCCCCGTGCCGCAGCTGACCCCAGAGTCTCCGTTAGCCCCACTCTCCTCGTTTGGCAAACGGCTCCAGGGGCGAAAATAATGATCTACGCAGACATGCCAACGCTATCTGGACCAGATAACACTGCCTTAATGACTCCTTATCCTTCGGCCCCCTTTTCGTAGAGATGGGTGCCCTGGCAAATGTATTCCCACTGTTGGGTCATTATCTCTTTATTGCAGCGATAATAGACTTGAGTATTTTTGGGTCGAATTCGTATGCGTGTACCCCACGGCACAAAGAAAGAAAGAAAGAAAAAAACAGCCCTTCAGATGCATTAGTCAGCTGCCAGTAACAATGTGCAGTGGTCAGCGTGCTTTTGCAGATCATTGACTGGTATTACCGATAAACAGTGACATGTTGATTTTAATAAAACTGATAATGATTGCATGCGAATGGTCGGCTACTCTAGATGCATGATCTTTGAGACCCTGCCAGTCCTAAGAAGCAGAGACGAAATGTAAATCTCTCTGAATGAAGCACAGGCTGGATCCAGAGGGGTGTTTTTTTCACGTTTGACAGATGAGTTTAGTCATTTGAATGGTCTTTTGCATTGAGATGATTACTCAGGCCTTTTCATAGCTCGAGGCATTGTCATCATCTTAAAGTCAGTGAAACCCCCCGCGCATGGCACAAGACCAAAGCCTTGCAGGAATTCGGCAGCTATCAAATCAATCAAGATGATTGCCATGGCAGCCATGCATCTGACCTCATACGTACGCACACAAGCACACACACGCTATCACACACTCTCACCGATGTCCTGTTACATTTTTTTCACATCAGTCCTAACGCTGCAGATTCACGTAAGTGGCTCAGATAATAAACTGTAAGTCGGGAAGAATGATAGTTATTTCACCTAGAACACGCTCAAATGCCATTGGCAATTTCTTCCATGAGGCTCAGTCCACTGATGTGTCATTTAAAGAATGCACAATGTGTTATCGGTGGTGAGCGATCTGCAAAGCCTGCCTGCCATTATCAGGAATGTGCTCTGGATAGCATAGCACGGGGCAAATGACTCAGGGAGATGGGATGGGGGGTGAGATTCAGAGGCCGTTCACCTCTGTGAAGTTTTCCTTTTGATGTGGCACACTAACCTATACCAGATGCACCCCAGCCTGGTCCACTAAGCAGTGACACAGGAATCCACAAGCCAGATCAACAGCTACAAAGATTTCCTTTTTATTTATTTCTCTCACTCTCTCTCAAACACAAACACATACATACATATGTATTTATATGTAAAACAGCCTAAAGCCTGTACACATAGCTCTTATTCATTTAGAATCAAGGCACTTTTTGGAATCATGCTACTGTTTTAGCTGATTAACACCACTGCAAACAAACTACCCATCACTACATTGTTGAAAACACTTTTCTGTTTCTTAAAGCATCAATGCGTAGTTTAGTGTATGTATGGAGAGCCATTCTTGTAAATGAGTGAGTGCCTACACATATTGTAAAGGTTCTAGAAAGAATCCTTAAATTGATACCTTTATATTATGCAAACCTTCTTAAAATGTTCTTCACATTTTTATGTTCTTCACATTTATGAAAACATGATTGTTTTTCTGTAGCATCTACAAACTCTTTGTAGCAAGTTGTATATGCTTGTTTTCGTATCGTGGCTTGTTTGCCAGTTGCACAGTTAGAAATCCACCAATCCTTACAACAGCCGTGTTTGTTTATCGCACACAATTTCCATTTTGCCTAATCTGGGACTGGAGAGATGATTGTATTCAGCGGCGGTTGTTGGAACTACATAACCGCCAACAATAACCTTTACAAAGTCCTTCAGAGGTGAGATACAAAGCAATTTGTGGCAGTTTTCAGTTCCTGGGGTTTATTTTCAGCCGGCCGGGCAAACAGAACCTAGAACATCTTACTTCGACCAGCCCGAAATGTCTAGGCAACTGAGATTCTCCTCAGAGATTGATATGGGAGTAATCAAGTGAATCTGCAGAGCTATAGGAGTCGAGGAAAGGGTGTAAGAGTGAGACGTGGTGAGATGCGATTCCCCCATCTGATCCTCACCCGCCTCGGAAACATTGTGATGTCCTCTGAGGGCTATTGGAAGATGATGGCTTGTTATCTCAGCAACAAACACCAACAAAAGCGGTGATGAACGAGGTGGGGAGGGTATGGATCTGCGAGGCATTAGCACATAGCGCAGCTCTACTGTATACACACGGCCTTGAGTATGTGCTTAAAGCTGTAGCACTATGTCAGGCTGTATCCTCCTGTGGATAAAAGCTTTATTTCAGGTGGGTAATTGGACTCCTGGCTTTTATGGTCTTATTTGCCAGCAGGGGTGGGTAAGGGGGGGCTTGTGTACACAACAACAGCTGAAGGTAATGTTTGTGCCCGAGTGCCTGTAGGATCACCCGGCGTATATAAACCAACAGCTCCTCCGCCGCAAGTCGAGTTGACTCTGCAAACAGCGAGTCGACATCTGAAAGCGCCGACCCCTTGCTGACCCTAACCTGCACCAGCTCCAAGCACAATGAGCCAGTCATGCCTCAGCTGGGTTCGAGCCTTTCTCGATCGAGAGCACCCCTGTATAATCAGAGCGCCTTCTAATGGCCACTCAGGAGACCCAGAGGCTAGCAGAGGCTGCCGATCGGCCGCGCCCGTTTTTGACACAGAGATTTCTGAAGGGAAGCGGATTCGCGCAATTACTGCCCACCGTCACATCACTGACAACCAACAACACCTGACCAGGATCCCACGCTAAAGGCCTGTTGAGTCTCAGTATCACAAAAACTGATCAAAGAAAGATGCAAAAAGAAGACAGCCATGACTGCTGGGGTCTTGCTTTCAGGTCCACAACTAGAACTAAGTCATGAAAAGTACATCAAAGTCAGAAAAGTACATCAAAATGGAAAAAGGAAGAAGCATGCGCTGTCTCTGTATACTAGCACTTCAAGCCACTCATAGAAACAAACACTGATTAAGGGAATATGTGTGACCTGTGACTACTTTCTGAAACAGATACATACATGCCATCATATGGTTAACACAGCATTAGGAAGATACATTCAACCCTCACAGTCAGTACCTACTTCAAAAGAAGAACAATGCTTCAAAGCAAACTGAAGGCCAAAATGACACAGTGGTCTTTGTATGCATGGTGAAATGTGCATTAGCTGCTGAACAGTTCTAACCTCACCCTAACCGGTGATCCTCATGGGAAATGGTTACCTGCTTGTTGCCAAGTGTCAGAATAACAGGTGCTGAGTTGTTTTTAAATATATACTTATGACAGTGTGCTCAGTCCTAATTGCCTTCAGTTCTTTTGTTGTTTGAAGTGTCCTGATATGTTAACAAGAAGGGTCAACACACAGGCAGGCAGGTAAACACAGGAAAAATCCATGATCAAACCAGAAAAGGACCAAGACATCAGACAGAATGGATGAACAAGCAGACTCAACAAGGCACGCAAAAAATGAGTTATATGCTAGTGTTATATACTATTAATCCAATGCAGCAAAGATGTAGATAACTTACTCTGTCTGCTTGAGTAGTTAGGAAAACTAGTCAAAAACACTCGTTCAGAGATGTCATTCAGATATATTATATATTTACCACCGACACTTTTAAGCAGTCTGGGCCTGGCCTCTCCTGCCATAGCAATCAATTATGCATTCCTCTTAGGAAGTGTAGCACATGGTGGGCTCGGGTAAAGGAAAGGATTCTTTCAGAGGCTGAAGACGGCATATGACTTCTCAAAACCAGTTTTCACACTAGACAGAGTGAAGGAAGTTGTTGTCTGTTATATGTTGCCGTTTGTTTGTTTGCTTGTTTGTCAGTTAGGTGTGTTTATATTAGTAATGGCGAAGAAAGATGTCTGTTTTCCGCCTCGACTGGTGAACTGTGACCCCCTGGTAAAGCACGCCCACACGCATGCTGTGCATTGTTGGCCCAAACAGCTGCGGGTCAGATACGTGGGATGAAGTGTGTCTGTGTGTTTGTGTGTGTGTGTGTGTGTGTGTGTGTCTCTCACTCAACCTCCAAGCAAATGCTGTAAAACAAGCGATTATTTCTTGGGTGCTTGTGTAAGAGGTGTCTTAACATTTGCTCTTCCAATGCAACAATGAAACAGCAATCACATTAATAAATCATACAATAATATCTCTCATAGCATGAATAAATCAGTGCAAGATCCATTGATTGCCTGGACACCTAAGAACCCAGCGATCATATGGTGAAGAAACAATATCAAGAAATCAAATTGCTTTATTGCATGATGTTTTGTCCTTGTGATATTAAAATCTCCTACACCTTGATCCAATTTTTTAAAAAAGCCTTAAGGTTCAACCTAATCTAATTAGGCCTATTTGAAACAAATGGCATCTACTATATCAGCAGGCCACAGGGTTCATTAGCATTGCTAATAAAAGGAACATCTGCTAGGCCTAATCTCCACCTACAATACGACTGCTTTTGTGCTCATTGGGGACATTGTGTTTCCACCACACGAGAACTGTGTGTTTGTGTGCACTGGTTTTTGTACATTTCCAGGACAAAAATATCCCGACCAAAGAAAACTAAAGCAATGAGGTATAACCTACAATGAGCAATGCCAAACATCAAATTTATGTTTCAAAGGCACAAAACCATTCCCAAGTTAAGATTAGGTTAAGATTTCAGGTTAGATAAGTTACAGTGGGATATTCTCACGGTCTTCTTGGTCTTCAGAGTCCTACTATATTCTGTGAAAGTAATTCATTTTTATTTAAACATTTTGATTTTAAGTCTTTGATTTAAAACAATTCAGTTCTTCAAATCTCCAAAGCAAATTTGTGCAGTCATGACTTTTTTTCCCCAAGTATTTTTATCATGAAAAATGCCTAGTTGGCACTGATGTCATGGAATGACCGACAATGTAAAATCTTTGTGAGAGTCTTGTACAAACTTAAAATAAAACATGACTTTAAATGTGTTTCTGTGTTTATTTAGAACAGCCAAACAATGTTCATGTGATTGGCTGTTAGCGTAGTGCTTACACACCTCTACATTCCCATAGGGACGCTAGCAGAAATTGGCAATATTGTAGTGCATTTTCCCCCATTTTTGACAGAGTTTATTGACATTTATGGTCTGAACTGAAGACCACCACCGGTTACATATATAATACAAATGGCATGAGCCAGTATGTGTGGGTAAGAATGTTTACTGAGAGTGGTCCCCTTGGACAATAAATAACTAGTTGCCCCGTGTCCTAACAGCACCCAATCAAGCCCTTCAATGTCTATTTATTATAGTTAGCAACCTATAGATTGCATCTCTCCCTCTTTCTCTCTCGCCCCCACCCTCTCTCTCCCTCTCTCCTCCCTAAACTTAATCAAGTGATGAGGGGTGGAAACAAGGCCTGCTAGATAAAAGTGTTGAAGATGGTAATGATGCCAAGTAATGATTTCCCCAGAGGAAATCTGATCTATTGCCACGGGGAAGAGAGGGAGAAGAAAGACCTGAGGGAGAAAGAGAGAGAGAGAGAGAGAGAGAGAGAGAGAGAGACAGACAGAGACCGAGGGAGGGGGATCCACATCAGCATTTCATAAGAGGCACCTCAGCCATGAAAGAGTGCTAGAGAGGGAGGTGGAGGCCGTATTAGGAGGAGAACGATTCTCATCAGCCCTTGGGTGCCTTGTTCCCCTCACTCCTTTTCTGCGTATTTTTTTCTTTTTTGGAGGGAGGGGGAAATATAAAGTGCTTGTGTACACTTGGGGGATCGGTGGGGGTGGTGCCAGGTGAAATTAAAGAGCTGAAAGGTATGATTTAACAATGCTTAAAACTCAATAAGTATAAGATAAGCAGCAAATTAGATGTGTCTGTGTCAGGGAGATGGGGAGGGAGGTGGGAAAAAAAATCTCTCTCGATCGATCGCATCGTCAAAAATTAATCTCCTGCCCTGCACCCCGGACTCGCTGCCAAGGTTGGTGAGAAGTAAAGTAATAAGCACACAGAATATAACTATCCTCTCTCTCTCTTCTCTCGTTCTCTCTCTCTCTCTTCTCTTTCTCTCTCTCTTTTCTCTCTTTTTCTCTGCTCTGTGTTTTTCTCTCTCTCTTCTCTCTTTCTCCTCTCATCCTCTCTGCCTCTGTCTTTCTCCCCATCTTTTTTTCTTGCTCTCTTTATCTCTCTCTGCCATTATCTCAGTATCCTTCCATCACTCTTTTTGGGCTCCCTACTCTCCTCTGTCTTTGTCTGTTTCTCCTTTTATGTCTTTCTTCTCATGCACTCTCTATCACTTCTCAGCCTATCTCTCTCTTTCAGTTTCCTGTCTCTTGTTTTTCTCTCTCTTTGTTTCTCTTTCTTTCTCTCTCTCTCTCTCTCTCTCTCTCTCTCTCTCTCTCTCTCTCTCTCTCTCTCTCTCTCTCTCT
>JBBPDC010000129.1:20539385-20552605 GCA_037974485.1 Hemigrammopetersius urotaenia
AGAGCATCTATACAACAACTGTCCAAATAATAACTAGCCAACACCTAGCCCAACAATACATAAGCCCTAGAGAGGAATTTAAATTTGTTTTAAAATATGACTGATAATATGACTGAGACAATGAGGATTTAAAAATTAAAGGGTCATGAACCCCTCAGTATTAGAGGTGGTAGGCCCACAACCAGGGAGGCCTTCGGCTGGCAAGGTGCCTTTAGTCCCCAAGTCCGGGCTTTGTGTCCTCAGCCCTATAAAGCACCTTGCCGTGAGCCTCACCGTTGCGGTCCGGCACGTAGGCCCCTCCGTGGGCCTCGTTCTGACGCTCCTCACGCCCTGTGCCGCACTCCGGCACGTAGGCCTATCCGTGGGCCTCGTTCTGGCGCTCCCCGCGCCCTGTGTCGCACTCTGGCACGTAGGGCCTTCCCTGGGCCTTGTTTTGGCTCTCGCCGCGCACTCCGACGTTGTTTTGCCGGAGGCCCTCTCCGCGGGTCTCGTCCCGGCTCTCCCCGAGCCCTGCTTCACTGTTCGGCCCGAGCCCCTTTTCACTGGCCTCGTCCTGGCGCTCCTCGAGCCCGGCGTCGCTCTCCGGCCTGTAGGCCCCTCCTTGGGCCTCTTCCAGGCTCTCCCCCGGCTCAGTCGAGCCTGTAGGCTCCAGGCCGCCGCTAGCGGGTCTCTCCCTAGCCCCACTAGCTGTTTCCCCAACCCCCGTAATCTCCCACCCACCTACCCCAAACCCAGTACGCCCCCTCAAAAAATACATGGGGGATTTTCCCCCCTCCGGAGGCGATGGTCCACCATCGCCAGGCACCCCTAGACTGGGTTGGGAGGAAGGTGACGGAGATGGGGCGCAGGTACAGGACACGGCCTGCTCGCAGAACCCTCTGCGGGTGAGCCTCTGGAGGCGAGTCGGGGACGAGCCGGAGCACTGAAGAGCCGGAGGAAGCGCCAGACTTCCCGGGCAGTTGGGGACCGGGTGAACGACGGACCCGACGTGGACCCCCACGCCTCCGTCTACGCCGAATCGAGGACCTCCCTTCTCACTTGTAGGCGTGCCTTAGAGTTAAGTTAAGTGATTTACCTCATGGGAAACAGGCAGGCAGTCAGGCATCCATGGTTTCAGGTTCTTTATTAAACAAAACAGGAAACAAAGAAAACCTGGCACAAGGGCCGATACAGGAAATGAATAGGAACAGGAAAACCAGAAACAAGGAATGTGAAGCGATGGACCGATACAGAGGTCCACTAAACCAGAACTTAAATACAGACATAATCAGTGAATAAACACAACGCAGGTGAAACCGTGACACGTGACATAAAACAGACATGAATGTCAAAATAAAAGTACCAAAGCCCAAACCAAACCAAAACCAAAAACAGTGACCCCTATTGGCCACCAACCGAGCCGTGACATGTAAATGTATACAGCACTGTGCACAAAACCATTTCCAGACCTCTTTCCTCATGGAAGCCCAGTTTCGCTTGCAGCTCCATCAAATCCCTGGTTCAGCTCTTTTACTGCAGTAGATTAAATTAGGTGTTGATTATGGAACTGTATTTTATTCATTCACCGAATGACTGGAGGCTCTGAGCAGAAACCTGAATCCAAACCTATGTTCTAACCAGCTCAAAAAACATTGACTACTTTTTATAAAAAATATATCTTGATACTTTTTACTGCTTGCTTGTTTGTTTGCATTTATTCTAATATTCAGCTGTTTTTTGCTGCAGAAAGAAGCCACTGCTGATATAAATGACTTCAAACAATTTGTCATTAATGCCAAAAATAGTACAAAATTTGAACTATTATTATATTGATTGTATAATGATGGTTATATAGTTATAGATGACTGGGACAGGTAGACATGCCAACCCTTCAGGGGCACTGTCCCTGTCACTAAGGACTGTAAGTTGCTCTGAATAGGGTTTTTGCCAAAAGCCATAAATGTTAAATGCAGAAAAAAGTTATTATCATTGTTGTGACAGACTATACGTGTGTTTACTGTGTGACATTTTAGCCTTCACTTTCCATGCATACATGTAAACATAGTGTCCAAGGACACAAACGGCAGCTTGATTGAAGAATCACCCAGGAGACCACATGTGGTTCTTTTATGGTGTCACTCTAAAGAAACTTTGTTTTTAATAATGTAGTCACTTCAGATATATTTATAACCTGTAATAAAATATGAATGCATCTGATACAGCATACATCATGATGATTTGCCTCATACAGTATGTAACACACCACTTTTTCACGGTGTCGACAATAATTTTCGACATGGAAAGAACGTGTATTTCTTGACCCATATTTCCAACATGACCGAAATCCCAGCCGCCTCATTCTCGACCCTTATATTATCAGAAGTAGCTTTTATTCTCTTTCATAAAAACAGGCAGATTTATCTACTATTAACTCTGCTACTCATAATGGCCACATTTTATGTATCGCTGAGACAGGGTTAAATGATTTGCAGGTAATTAGCTTGCCTCCAGGTTATCGATTTTCCTTCAGGAGGCAGCAGAGCTCTGAGCAGGCACTCTGAATGGCTCTGGCTCACCCTCTCACGGCTGCTGTGCAGACCACAGGCTGGTCTGCTGGCCAACTGCCGTCCGGCTACAAGACTGTCTTATTCTGAATCTGTTTGCTGCCACAAAATTTATAGGTACTGAACGAAAGTTTGTGAAGCTTTGGAAATGAGGCGTAATCTTCCCCAAAAGATGAACCTGCTGTTGAAAAGTTCACTCTCACTCTTGAGCTTAGGCTATACACATATACTTTAAGTAGTTGAAATTGGGGACAAAAGTAAATCACCCCAATCCATAGGCCTTTACTACAGCACAAGGACTTGTGTGTGATACAGGCAGGCCCAGTGGGCTCATGAAGCATGTTGATGTTAGTGTTGTAGGTGCAGCGGCATACAAGCCTCCACTGTGGACACAAACAAAATGACACATAAACCTGTTCTCTCTAATCAATACAACAATATTGTCAACTAAATTACACATGTACCTTATTCTCTCTGGACTCTCTGTAAGTCTTAACATGACTTGGTGTTGGCAAATGTGTGGTAATGTTGAATAGTGGCTCTATACTGCATGGATAAATGGCACTTACTCTCTGTAATGAGATTCGGTGAAGAGTCAGAAGTGTAGAGATGGGGCCAGTATACAAAGTAAAGCAATTATCTCAATTATTTGCTGTAAAAATACTTATTTTACATCAAATAATAGCATTGACACTGTTCTTTCAGAATCATGTTACAAAAAATATCAATGCTTCTTGACAACAGCTATGTTTTTTCTTCAAAACAGATGTCAGCAATATCCAGGGGGTTTCTGTAGACTGCCACACACACTTGAAAATAAATGAAGTCTGAGTTGTTTTCCTGTGACACCATTTAATCACTATGTACCATACTGTTACATTATACTATTTATTTATTTGGCTGCTCAAAACTAGAATTTTGTAGTGTTTTCAGACCACTTATGATTAAATCCAGTTTGCTTGGCCACACTGTAGTTGTGTTGTACAAAACATATCCACATTGGATGCCAAGGGAACAACATGGACATGCCAAACTTAGTAAACAGGCTGAATACATTGTGAGCTTCAGTCTGTGATCATCCTACCATAACTTTAACTAGCTAACAGAATGATCATGCTGTATTTCACAATATGACAGTGGGATGACAGTGAACAAAGGTGGTCAATAGGTACTAGCATTAATATCCAGAGGCTTTATGTTCAAATCATTAATGAAGGTAACTGTAAAACTATGGCACACACAGTAAAATATGTTATGTATGCATCTATTTAAAGAATGCCATGTTTTATGCCAAGCTTTAATGTATGATATACAGCACCAACTTTGTCACACATTCTGACAATACAAAACACTGCCCTTGAATGATGAAAAAACAGATTAACTGAAATATAGATAAATGAATATGAGAGTGACACAGTGAAACAGGGTTCAGTTCCCACCTGCAGGGGCCAGGATGCTTTCTTTTTGGAATTTGCATGTTCTCTTTGCGTCTGCATGGGTTTCTGCCAGGAGCTCCAGTTTCCTTCTACAGGGTGGTGGTGGCCTAGTGGTTAGGATACTTGCCTCTAGACCAAAAGGTCAAAGGTTCAAATCCTACCTTTAGCATATCACCAATGAGTTCCTGAGCACCCGTTCATTCCCTGTAGTTAGGGAATAAAAGCTAAATGCTGTAAATTTCCACATGCATGTACGTCAGGTGAACTGGAGATGCTAAATTGTCATCAGATATGAAGATGTTTGTCTCTGTGTCTGCCCTGCAGTGGATTGGTGATGAGGTCAAAGGTGTTTCTCCATCCTCCAAGTGTTGGTTAGGACAGGCAGCTTAGATGGAAATGAGATTATTGCCGGGAGAATAAATTTCTAGTGGGTTGTATTTTCTACAGATTCAAATGTTTGCATTACACATCATATGATCATAATAAATTATAGTTGATGATATTGTGAATATTAAATAATACTTCACTCCCCCAGCTTCAGTAATAATGGACTTTTAATCAGTTTGTGGGATTTTGCTTCTCTATCCTGCTACCACTCTCACAGTGTAGAGGGAATGGAGATAACATTCTGTCACTGAGATTAAATACATTGTTGAGACTCTTTCAGATCAGTACTTGTTTTTTACTTCTGCAACTGTAATATGTGTTTGACTGTTTAAATCACTGGGAGACTAAATACTGCATTGCAGCTTTCAGACATTTTTCCTGACATTTGGCAGGAAATTCAGGTAGATGTGTATCAGGATGGAGCTAAAATCTTCAAAACATGTCTGCATTTGTGAACAAATTGATTTTTTGAAATCGCAAAACTGTAATTCAGTCTGTAATTTCTTGGGGAAGGAGGGAGAAAAACAACAGTATAGCTGATCCAGATATAAGAAAATCACAGTACCACCTGTAAAAGTTTAAATTACCCCAGGACACTGTATTAGATTAATCTGAATAGGGTTAACACCATGCTATTTTGCATGCTTTGATCAGAAATGACATTACCGGAAGGTAACAGATGCTTGTAGGCTAAAGCTAGTTATAACATGCTCAGTGACCTCAGTGAACACTTTAAAATCCTCAGCTACATTGCTAAAATCCTCAGTCACAAATTGCCTAAAGCAAATGACACTGGTTAGCCATACGGGTATTTGATGACTCTTTTATCTAAAGTGTGTAAAAAAAAAACCTGGCTTTACCATGCAACAACCATCAGAAAGCCTCTGATTAAGGTGATGATAGAGTTTCAGCTGCATCAAAGTCCTGTTTGTGAGAGAGGAGTGAGCGCAAGTTCTTTCAATGCTAGCAAGCTCACAAATAATGACAGCTGGCTTTCATTGGAGTCTGCTCTCTCCTCCATCAATGTTTCAGAGTTGAGTAATGAAGTTGAATGTCTACTTCAAATCTCACACACAGCTGTTATCTTCTCGCTGTCTCATACACACACTTTTACACACATACACACAAGAGAGAATGAAATATGGCGGTTGCCCCCCCCCCTTCCCAACTCAGTTTCCACCGAGGTGGGCTCCCTGACAAGCATAAATTATGTTAATAGAATGGAATAAAAAACACTTTATTCCAAAGGTTTTAGTACTTTGAGATGTCAGGATGATCTAGTGTGCTACCTGGAGAGAAGTCTGAAGCTTAAGTTAGAATGCTAAAATATTAAAACAAGAAACGGCGCGCTCTCCTGGGGTGGGTGGGGGGGGTGAAAAATGAAGCGGGCGCCAGGCGGCATGTTCTCCCAGGTGGACTCTTCTCCGCTCATTAACTGATCACAGCGCCAAATATAACTGCACAGTGCAATCTCAGATAGCGTACAACTTATTTGACAAAAGCTTTTCATGAAAAGAAACGCCATTAAGTCTTGCATTTCCTCCCGTTTGCCCACACCACTGTGGTCAATGTTATCTAAATGCCAAGTTACGACACTTGGCCAATTTAGGCCTTTGATTTAGAGAAAAGTTGATTGACTGCAAGGGTTATTACGTTTGTGGGTTATCTGGTCAGAGGTGCTGATGAAATGGTGTTTCTCTTCTATTATTTTCATCCAGATGAGTTACAGGGACGTGGTCCCACTGCTCCCCCAGCGCCAGCTCCTATAATGAGGCAGGAGAAGCTGAATAAGCCACACCCAGAATGTTAATTGAACTGTTCCATTGTTGCCATGACAAACTGGATATCGATTGATCAGGCTGTTGATTGATCTGCCAGCTGATTGATCTTACAAGGACTTGCTTGTGTTCTACATCTTTAACTCTTTTTTTTAGAGCTGGTGATATAGAATTTTGTTCAGCTAACTGAACCAGTTCTTTATGTTTGTTTTGTTTCAATGAACTGACTTTCAGATTTGTTTAATCTTTTTTTACGCTGCTTCAAATCAAGAATGTAATCAAAGCCATCTGATCTGGGAAACTGATTAGTTTCTGTAGAGAAAATATATGTTCATTTAAAGCGGGAGTTCTTACAGTAGCATTAATATAGAGCTGCATTTTCTGAAGTCCAGTAGAGACAATTGTGCTTGAATTTTGTTAGAAACCTGTAACACAGCACAGAAACATTGTGTTGGTTCTACAAAAAAAGTTTGATTTGGTTGATGTATTGGATCAGTTACAGGGATTGCTTGAAAAAAGTGTTTCAGAAGAACGGCTCGTTCGAGTCGGACATTGCTATTCAGTGCGGTGGAGTGCATGAGGACGGGGTGGTGGGGGAGGGGCCTTCAATTACTGAAGGAGCGCGTTTGGATCAATAACATTTAAATTGCTTATGGTAATCACCAGAGGTCCAATCACTGCCATCAGCATAAGCAATCTGCTGACCCCAGCCGAGTTGAACACGAGCTCCTTCTGCAGTGTAAGAGCAGAGGTCACGCCTGAGCCTGTGTGGATTTCGCTGGGAGGAAAGTGTGTGTGCGAGCTGTGGGAGCTTAGATGGTGGATATGTGTGAGACTGGACTGAGGAGCTTCCCATGAAACAGCTGCTGGTTGATGGGCCGTTCAACGTATGCCACTTTTAGATGTAATTGAGAGGTTGAAAGCTGCCTACACTTGATTCAGTACGCTGGAAGATCATTTTTTCAGTCATTTATAGGCAGTTTAAATTTATTTGCTGTGGGTTCTTCTGCTGACACATGACATGAAGATCAAACTGGGAAAGTGAAGGCCTACATTCTGCCTGAATCTATCTCTATTGAATCTATCTCTGCATCTTTTCAAACCAGTGGACACAGAGAACTGTTTCAGCAAACACTGAGGATACACAAACCTGCCTCTGCACACCTGCAGGAGATGCAGCATAAACACTGGCAGTGCAGGCACGACACGCAAGCCCTGGTTTGTGATGACCAGTACCCACTCATAATGATAATAATAATAAGAAGAAGAATGTTGTATTATTTAAGTATTTAGCACTTTCATGAATTAAATGCAACCAAAAGTACAAGGAAATAAAAGCCATTAAAAATAGTATAAGGTTGAATCCAAATATAATAAAAAACTAAGAATCTCATAAAAATCAAAGAATATGATGATAAAAACAGCTGAAGTAAAAAGATTTGTCTTAAGCTGCTTTTTAAAAGTGCTGACTGAAGATGCTCTAGGTCCTGTGGGATATCCATGGTTTGGGTGCATAAATACTAAAAGCAGCCTCATTTCTTTTTTCATGTCTTGTTCTTGGAACAGAAGGCACTCCTGTGTTTGATGATCTTGAAGATAATTGTGGGCTATATTCCGTTAGACCCTTCTGACATATAAGATGGCACTAATCCATTAATGGCTGTAAAAACAAATAAAAGGATTTTCAGTTATGTTATGTACTTGACAGGAAGCCAATACTGTTGGCATTGCTGCCAATACTGGAGTAATATGTTCATTCCTCTATGTTCATTCAAGAACTCTTGCTGCTGTATTCTGTATAAGCTGCAGTGTTCTGGGCTTAAATCTGAAGAATGTGTTATAATAAGCTAAATGGCAGTAAATGTAAGCATTCCATTATGCAATGAGAGAAAAGGTGTTTTCAAAGATGTTATTTCTGTTGTACTATCAATGTGTAACTGTCACGGTCTGGTCAGTGGCCGGTTAGGGCCACTGCTCTTTAGTTAATATTTCTTGGGTTTTCTGTTCATGTTTTGGTTTGTTCCCCTGTTCTGTTTGGTTCATGTTTTCACGGTGTGTATAGGGCCTTTATTTTGGAGTCATGTCTTGGTCTGTGTTCATGCTTGTGTCACATATTTTGAGTTGCCACCTGTCTGTATTCATTCCCCTGATTGTGTTCAGTATTTAAGTCTGTGTATTTTGGTTTCACGTTATCTGTCCATCGCTTTAGAGCACCTCGTTTCCCTGTTCCTGTCTCATGCATGGTTTTTCGAGTAGTACGGCCACAGTGCCAGTTTATTTTCTGTTTTTTCTGAAGTAATAAAAGTATCACAGCATGGAACCCTGGTCTCGTTGTTTCATGCCCCGAGGTAGCTCCGGGTCTGGGCTTCGCGGCCCGACCCGTGACAGTAACTTACAGCTGAGGTCAGAGTTAAGCCATGTCTCACACCAGATTTAAAGTACATTGTCAAACCTCCAAGTTTGATCATTTAATTCAAATTTCAGTTTTGTTTTTATCAATCAAAATAAAGTCTTCTGTGCCTTTGTAGCACCTGTTTCACACAGTATTAAGTAAAAGGGGATGTTTCCTCCTGATGAGAACCAGATTTGGTTCCCATTTTTGTTACGTGCAGTGAGATTTACATGTTGAGGGGCTTCAGTCAATAATTACAGTTTTATTAGGAGAGAAAGATGACTGTTCTCCCTTAATATGTAGGAAAATCACGCCAAATCTTTTCCCAGCTGCATCTTTAAAGGTTTACATTAGCAGTTTCCACTTTCACCAGATGTAGTCGATCAGCCTAGAGATGTTTGAGTCCAGATTTTGCTTCTTTAGAACTAAAGCTGCACGGCTAACATTAGCACTCTAACACGAAGTCGATAATCACGCAAATCTTTTCCATAAATACATCCCCAAAACTTCTCTCAGCCCACTCAATACCACATCCTGCTCTTCATTAAGGTGGCACAAACTAATGGATATGGATTCGAACTCAGTGTGATTTACTGCAAGTTTTATAAATTAACAAAATGTCAGGAAGCTGAACACAGTTGAAGGCCTCAGGAGTGTTGACTTGCAATCTTTTTGTTAACCATCTTAAACACAGAGAATTCACCATCAGTTTTCTCCAGCTGTGGTGTTGTCTAAAAGGGTTGCCTTTAGTGGCAAAGTTAAGTCTGTGTCACCTTAAAAGAGACTTGGCTGTTGTGTGAGTTGGGTGAAAGAGGTTTTGGAGATGTATTAATGAAAAAGATTTGGGTGACTATTGATTTCTAGTGTTTTCTTAGAAGCATTAGCCTAGTAGCTTCAGTTCTAAATGAAAGGAGCACCATTACAACATGTCTAGGCCGATCAGCAATTTAGTTGAAATCATTTAACAGATGCATCCTAAATATTGCAAAAAGAACAGTGCAGCAGTAGATGTTACAGGACAAGAGCAAAGGAACAACATAAAAGGCATTAGTTAGCCTTTATTACGTGCACGTTCCATTAAAGCCTGCACTCTTTCTGAGTGAGGTGACGCCGTATTTGGACCTGTATTACATTGTAACTGAGCCAGAATGGCTTTGAACTGCTGCTCCATCACATCCCTCATCGAAAACTAATAGGCTGTAGTGAGTGTGTGAGCCAGTGTGACCATTATGGACTGGCCTTCTGGTACATTGGGGCCTGCTCTGTCATATCCACCTGAGCTGGATGAAGCACCATCAGTCTGCACATTACCTCAGAATCAAGCCGTAATGGACCCGTCACCTGCGTTCACCACTTGCCCTCAAAACGTCCACGCCGCCAGATCCAGTGGGTAGCAGATAGCGAGGTTTAAACTCAAATTGATTTATAATGCAGCATGTCGGCCGTAAGTCGGATCTCAGCTAAGCGTTCATTAATTTTTCAGGACCCGGGGAGCCATTGTGTGATATAAATCTCTGCCGCACCTCAGCGCCGGCCTGAGCCACCACTTTGAAGTTCTGCCTAATTAAGCCCCTGTACAGTTAATAAGCCCAACAATAAGGCAGTGAGCAGATGTGAGAAATATACGACGTCTACTGTAATGCAGGGAAACAGAGCGAAGGAAATGTTCTGACAGATGTGGAGGTGCAGGGGTGGTCAGTCAGCCTGCTCTGTCTGTCCCCATCTGTACAGCAGAAGGCCTTTGTGAATGTAGATGCACTCACACAAAGTCCAGCAATGGCGCAGTGATCCAAGGCTGATTCTAACAGGCCAACTCCAGAAAGTTTCCAAGACACTTTAGATGAAAAAAATAAAAGCAAACACTCTCTCCAACAGCCCAGCCCATCCAGAGCTGAGGCAGTGCTGTGGACAGAGTAGGAGGATCAGTTGCTATTGATCACAGACAGAGGTTTAGGCGTACCTCATCTACCCTGGCTGTAAAACGCACGGCTTGACTGAAATATTGCAGGACCCAGATCTGGGCACAGACCCAAAACAAATGATCACAAGTCCACGGACAGTATGCATAGCCAGGCTCTTTGGCCTTGAAGCTAAGTGGCAATGTTTAATGTGTTACAAAGGGAAGGCCATGTATAGTAGGAGGAGGATCAGAGCAATGAAATGTCACGCCTCACCTTGATGCAGGACATGAGGAGCCATCGTTTGCTCTGCAGAGCAGAACCCTGTTCATGAGAAGTGCTATTGTTTTAAGGATATGATGCTTACTGAGTACAATATAGGTACTCAGAGAGCTAAAAGTATCATCTTAACTTTGTTTTGGGACACTTCACTATGCCAGCACTCTGTATTTCACTGGGTGTATAGTCTAGTCACTGATATATTCAGAGAATACAGTCCCTGGTATATTACATCCTTTTAGCAGTATTTTGGTCTTTGAGCGTTTGAGAAGGCCATAAGCTTGAGCTGACCAGTCTTCAGACTGGCATGTGTCGATGTGCTGCATGTGTTGATAAGTGAAAATGGCTTGGGTTTTCAGACACCCCCCTCTAGTGGACAAAAACACAACACTTGAATGTGATAAGTCTGATTTTTTCAGGTCAGCGTCAGTGCAGCCTCAAAAAAAAAGAAGAAAAATCTTCAGAAATGTTATTTGTCTTTTTTATCAGTTACATTAAAATTGACAAGAGTTCCCAAAAATGCAGATTCCATTAAGAAACGTTATTCACCAGTCGTAGCTCAGCATTCCTATCAGTAATTATTTCTTTACAGTTTACTTCAAGGAACAAAATGAACTACAGCTACAACTGAGATAGTAAAAATGTTATTTTTTTTAGATAAATGCTTACGAACATACTGAAATAGAAGCTGCTGATTGCAGAAGGTAAGTACTTTGTACATATTCCTTTATTGCAAAAGACAGGTCAAATATAAAAGGGTAACAGTTTGGCTGATTATTTCACATTCATTTGAGCAACTTCCTGTCAAACGGTTTTGTGGGTTTACAGAAAGCGTGCAGTGGTGAGGACATGGTAGGCCATAGAGAAAGTGGTGATCATGCCCACAACCCAGGACAAGCCCCTGCTCGGTTGGGGTAGTGCCATCACGTAGGCCACTGTGTGGATGATGCGAGAGCCCACGAAGATTCGGAAGTGCAGCAGAGCAGTGGAGAGCTCAGGCCCTGTCAGGGCATAGAGGAGGCCGATCACCACAAAGGGAACGATGTTCTCCAGGTCATTCTGATGGCATCTGTGGGTGCAGAACAAAAGTCAGTGGAGGACACAGATAGTTGTTAAACTATTTTGTTAAAGGTGCATATAGAACATGATTGCATTAAGCTCTCCCTGGCTTCAACTAATTTGTTTAAATTCAGAAAGATGAACTGAGCTACAGATGGCTCTGGAATGGCTGAAATCGCTGTATTACACTGAGAATGAAGTGGTAACCCAATTTATGACAGAATGCCTTCTATTTTAAGTTAGAATCAAATCTCAGGTAGGTAACATATCAAAAGTTACTGTAAATAGATTATTACAGCACATAATTTATCACTTAATACCTTCAATACCAACTAAAACCTTAAATACAAAACCTGGTGTCTAGCTTACACCTATCTACACTGTTTAATACCAAACATGTTTATAATATCACTAGCAGCTCTCAATGTTTGAGCAGTAGTGACATATTTGATACCTTTTTGTGCACTTAAGAATGTACCATACCTTCGCACGCGTTCAACATCTGGATCCACCCTAACCATCTTCTTCCTGTCCTCCACAGACCCTCCAAAAGCTGTGTCTTCCATGTTGGAAAACACCTGCAGCAATAACCAGCACAGAGTGACTGAATGATTTGAGCTGAATGTACTAAAAGGAATACTTAAGCATTTTTCAAGCAATTTTTTATGTGTGGCATCTATTTTGTACCAAAGACAGTAACGCTAGTGTTTCCCTGTACTTAGAAAAAGACTGACCTAAAAAAATGTTCTCATTGCTCATAATAAATGACAGAATTCCAGATACACCAAACGAGTGTGAGTGCATTCCCATACTGATTTAATTCAGGTGTTTAAGCAACACCCATTGGTAACAGGAGTATATCTTACACATATAGCCATGCTGTCTTTATAGATAAACACTGGTGCTAGAATGAGTCATACTGAAGAGCTCAGTGACTTTAAACATGGTCCTAGGTACAGTAGCACAAGAACTATGCACGAGAACCTTTATTCCACAGCTGAGCAGCTGCAGTGCCAAGTTTTGGTTTAAAGCATGCTGCCACTGGACTTTGGAGCAGTGTGAATACGTTCTCTGGAGTGGTGAATCACCGTTTATTATCTGGCAGAATCTAGGTTTGGATGATGCCAAGATAAGATGCTGCCTAAAGGAAAGCATGGTGCCAACAGTAAAAGTTTGGAGGGACTGATTTTCAGGGTTCGGGCTCAGCCCTTTAGTTCCAGTAACAGAGTAACGTTAAAGCTAAAGCATACCGTTTTAAACAATTATATGCTTCCAGCCCTGTGGCAAGACCTTTCCCTGTTCCAGCATGACTGAGACCAAGTGCACAAAGTGAGGCCTATAAAGACATGGTTGTATGACCTTTGTGCATAGGTGTAATGGCCATACATACAACACATAGAGATTTAATTGAAAAGGGTTTCTAGCATACATTGCATATAATGTCTGAT
>JBBPDC010000129.1:20555696-20593953 GCA_037974485.1 Hemigrammopetersius urotaenia
GTGTAATGGCCATACATACAACACATAGAGATTTAATTGAAAAGGGTTTCTAGCATACATTGCATATAATGTCTGATCACAGGTAGATGTGGAAGTACGCAAATTATTTAGATTGAAGCAATTCACAGTCATTTGGTGTGAAATTGTACTTTGTAAACTTGCTAATGTGCATCTCGTTACACTGGTGGTGATATGAACCAGGGTTCAAGCTGTCTACAAAGTAAATACTGCCATTTTATTTACTGTCCAAAACAGTGAACCTGCTAGGTTTGATGTTGAAGCAACACTGATGGTGCAAAAACAGGTTTTCTTCTTGCCTTACAACACCCTTTGGGAATGAACGGGGTTAAAAACAGGGCCAAAACTTTCTCAAACCTTTTGTGCAAACAATGTTTTTGGCATCAGGCTATGGATAACTATTTAATGCAATAAAAGTTACTGAGTAGCTTTTAGAGGCTTTAAACTCTGATGTGTGGTTCCTATCAACACTGGTGTGAACAGTTCTGAATCTACCTTTCTGAAACAGAGGATTTAGCATCAGGCTACTCTGAAGGACGGTTTAATAGTGCTGATGGAGCCTAACAGTTTTTAACTGTTTGGATTGAGAAATAAAAATAACTCTGAAATTGGCGTTTTAATATTGAAGCACTGAAGCTGTGTCGACACCCACCTTCCTTGTCAGTCGGTAGTATGATGTCATGAGTGCCACAAGCATCATCTTGAGGATGGCGATGGTTGCATAGGTAGAGAAGGCCAGGAAAACCTCGCTGTCAATCATGTGCACAACTTCTGCCATCTTTCCTACAACTACAACGACACAGACTCCAGTCTACACACATTCAGAACCAAGCACACAGTGGTCATTCAGAACCAAGCACACACTGGTCATATAGAACCAAGCACACACTGGTCATTTAGAACCAAGCACACACTGGCCATTTAGAACCAAGCACACACTGGTCATATAGAACCAAGCACACACTGGTCATATAGAACCAAACACACACTGGTCATTCAGAACCAAGCATACACTGGTCATTTAAAACCAAGACCACTGGTCATTCAGATACACAGGCACATTATTTTTATTTTATCCTATTTTTATATTCCTAGATTGTGTAGCGCACATTTGTATTTTTATCCTACTTTATTCTACTTTATTGTGTTTGGTTGTGGTGAAAACTGGGCTGTTGCAGTTTTCATGCAGGAGGAAAAAGCCCTAGCAATTAGGTGCCCAGGGCATTTTCTTAGTGGAATCTGAAGAATGCGTAGAGCAAGTTCCCTCCCTCTCAGACAGAGCCAAAGCTTGCTAACGTTAATACCGCCTGAGCTGTGACAATTGCACAAAAAAGGCAAAAACAAGAAACCCAGTTCCCTACCTTTAGCTGGAGGTCAGCTTGATCAGCTTTTGAGTTTAGTGAATGGTGTACAGCAGCTGTAGGAGGGGCCAGTTTCCAGTGTTATGCAACATTCAACACTAAAGGGGGGCCGAGTCATGCCCAACAAACTGTGACACACTACCCCCATATATCATGGTCTGGGACGGACAGATAAAAGGGAAGGCAATAAACCCCCCAAACTTAACTGTAAAGTAAAAAAACTGTTTTATTCAGCACTATTGGTAAGCAGCACATAACCTACATTTGAAAGAAAAGCCTTTATTCAGTCTTTCCCAACATTAGATATTACGTAATGCTGTTAGATCGCCCGAGTCATTCATTTATACAACTTTTTTTTAGCTGAGTCATAGTGAGAGCTTCAGGCATAACTGTCGATACATTCTCCTGTACCCAGAGATAGAAAGAAGTATAACTTTAAAAACCAAACATAACCACAAGAAAGATCTTTATGCAGTTTTAAAAAATTAATAGAGTTCAGGTCTGTTAATAGCATGTTATACAGTGCTAGTGTTAAAAGAGAACACACGTAGTTGCTGTGCTGATGTTTCTTTGTGTGTGTGTGTGTGTGTGTGTGTGTGTGTTTCTAAAGCCGCAGAGTGGTGGTGAGAACACTGTAGGCCATTGAGAAAGTGGTGATCATGCCCACAACCCAGGACAAGCCCCTGCTCGGTTGGGGTAGCGCCATCACGTAGGCCACTGTGTGGATGAAGCGAGAGCCCACGAAGATTCGGAAGTGCAGAAGGGCAGTAGAGAGCTCAGGCCCCGTCAGGGCATAGAGGAGGCCAATCACCACAAAGGGAACGATGTTCTCCAGGTCATTCTGATGGCATCTGATAAGAAGAAGACACAAAGGTCATTTGCAGTAGATTTTCATCATTCTTAATTAGTTTATTTGCATATTTGCTTCTTGCTTTCACAGTTTATTACATCAGATCTATATTTTTAACACTGTACTGTGCCTACAGAATTAAATTACAGAACTAACATATTCACTTACAGACTGTATGTTAGGTTAGGGTACTATAAGGAATAGTTCTTGTTTAGTTTTTTAGAACTCAATCTGAATGGACAACAGTCCACTAAACTGTTCCACAGGCTCAAATATGACATTATTATCATGCTCCAGAAAACTGGAAATAGAAACATTCAGGAACACCGTATTTTTCACTGTATTAAAACAGTTCCATCAGCATTATAATGATGATGAACCTTGTGTATTGTTTCATGGTAGCTGCCAAATGCAAAAGCTAAATTATAAATCTTAAAGGAGCAATTCAGCAAAATAGTCAAATTCATACATTCTGGTCAAAAATGTCATTTTAGTGTCAAAATATTTCTTCTTTACTTTATAAAGGACGCTGCAAGTTGTTAAGGTGAAAATCCAACACCCATTCTATTCAAACTGCATTTAGGTCTTCGTTAAGGTGGAGCAGACCTGTTTATATATTTTAGTATAACTGTGAGACCAGACAACTACAGGCAGTCTTTTCAGACAACACTGGGCCATGATGAAAATCTGGATGCGGTTGAAGCAGGTTGGGGGTAGTTTTGTTGAGGTACTTTTATAAAGATGATTTGGGTAATTCGTCTTGTTTGAATGAGTGGGATTTTTTCTACCGAACATTTCCTTTCAGACTATTAAGTGAATAATAAACTGAGGGTTCAGAGATGCTGCACCTTCTGACACGTTCCACTTCTTCATTGGTCCGCAACATCTTTTTCTTGTCCTCTATAGTCTTTGCATGCCCATCCTCCAAGTTTGCGAATGCCTACTCAAGAAGAGGAGAATTAACTGGCATGCCAATGTAAAGAAATCCTGTGCAAAAATATTGGGGATCCTCATACCACACATAGTTCACTGCAGGGCTGAAGAACAGCAGCACTGCACATAGTGTGTGTCTCATTAAAAGACATGTCTTAGTGACTGCACAATGCTTTAATTTAATGAAAGTGATATATTTGAAGGTCTTTCAAACACTGTAGAATTGCTTGCACAGGTGCACAGGTTAACTAGATTTTAGATGGTCTTACAGCAAAAAAAAAAATTACCTACAATAATAGCTATTACATTAAGACACAATACAGGACGTACGATATAAACAGTACCTTTCTAGTGACCCTTAAGTATCCAGTCAAAGGGGCCAATAGCATCATCTTGAGAACGACAAGAGTGGCATAAGTGGAGAAGGCCAGGAAGACCTCCGTGTCAATTATGTGGGCCATTGCCAAACTTGTAAAAATTCTGTCAAAGAGGAAATTATTTCAGAACCATGCAAAGCAAACACTTTTCGCAATAACATTTCTCAAGAAGCTCTCATTTTAAAATGCATGATTTTTCAGTCACCTGAAATTGTTTGGCCAAACTGCAGACAATCCTATAGAAATGTCCTGTAGTTTTAGTCAAATTCAGGACTGGCTAGATGTGGACTTTATTTTAAACAATCTGATCCTCAGAGAAATCCCAGAGAGTGTATTAACACATACATGATGTGGAGCACAAGACCTGTGCATGTCACACAACACTGACCCTACATAAAGTCATACACTTTGTCAGGCATGCTGGTGGATAAACAAAATGTCTTATTTTATTAGTTTGTTTGTTTGAGCCTTTTTAGTATTTTATGGCACAATATGTCACTCTGCTGTTATCTGCATTTGAATTACTGTGTTCTGTATTATATGATTCCTACAGTTGCTTTTATCTGTAAACAAGCACTGAAAGGCTGCAGAACAGGTTCTGACCTGTGTATGTTCCAAACTATTTATTTGGCAGAACATGCCTTTAGATACTTAAATACTACCTTATGCTGAACCGAATGAAGTTTTTGAAACTGAAACTATTTTGCAGTTAAATAGAGAGTTAGATGGCTTACCTTTGGAATGTATCAACCCGCTGTGTGTCTCACTGACTTTGACTGAGTTCAGTGGCTAACCTGTGAGCAAGTGCAGGCTGACGTCGACGTTCTGGGACAGCCTACTTGAAAGCAGAGCAGCTTGCTTATTGCTCAATATTGGTTCAACAAATGCTGCACTTTCTGAACTTTGATTCCTTAATACGACGAGTTAAACTCACAGAGCACTGCAGCAGACTCAACATGCCCTCCCACCCACCGCCTTGTTGTAAAATTTCTTTTATTTAGCTAAAACATAATGGCTTGCTCATGATAAATTAACAATAGAAATTGATTGAAGAATCTGAGGCTTAACTACACCAAGGGGAATCATTAATGATTAATAGATGAGGAAAAATGATAATACATTTTGTCATTCCAGATCATAAATTATGTCTTAGGTTATTTTGAGCTAAATTAACAGGCTAGAAATCAACAGAGAAGTAAGAACAGACAAAGAACTAGCTTTTTCAGTTTTGAGACAGTTTGGTAATGCAGAACGGTCACAAAGGTCACATGCATTAATTGAGTCAGTGTGTCAGTGGCACCATGTAGGCTCAATACAGTTTCATGTGAATATGATTCCTTACGTTTCCTGCATTGTTTTGTCATGTGTGCTTTCGCAGATGTAATAAATAGCTGGAATTAGAGTGTAGAAAATATGGTTTGTGTTTAAACTGAGCTTTCTTTGGCGTTTTGGTGCAAACAGCATTCTGATAATTCACTGGAATATTGACTTTCGGTATCAGACGAATGTCCTTCAGTTTTACTCAATGCTTAATTTACCCTAAAGACAAGCATTTAGGTTTTGATCAATTTTTATTCACAGTATTAGACTGGCAAGTAAAAAAAAAAAGGAGAAATTACGCAGCAACACCAGAAAATAACAGTCAAAATAATTAAATGACACAGGAAGGCTGAACAAAACAAGCTAAGTAACTGTATATGAAATGATGTAAAATAAAGTTGTTGTTTAAAAATCAAAATCACAAAACCAACACAAAAACATTAAAGAAAGTAATGCAGATGGACTGCATTATGTTACATGATTATGTTACATTCCCAATACGTTTAATTTCTTATCACCACATATAATGTGTTTGGGGGGGTTGGGGAGGTCAGGGTGGGGTTTGGGGGCATGTTATCTATTTTACAATGGTTATGAGTGCACCATCAACATAGCAAGTTCATTCTTGCACAAGGTTCTCCCACCCATGTTTACTACAAAATCCCTCATTTCTTTTTGTGCGATTCTTCTGGCCCTGTGGGACAAAATAAATATGACACAGTAATGCAAGGAGAAATAAGCGATATGTAAATACAGCAAAACAGCATAAACAGGCAAATTATGTAAAAATGATCAACTTTGAGTAAAATAAATCCTAATAGGTCCTAAATTAGGCCCCACAAAAGCAAAAATTCAACAGAATCTGTGGTAACTACTGGTGCACATTAGGCTGCTGTGCATTTACACAAACCGACACGTCACATAAACACATTCAAGCGATCCAGTCTTCTCTGCTTTGTGTCATCCTGTTCCACTGGGCATCGCGGAGTGAGGAGTTAGTCTCGGCTCCAGCTGAGCGACAAACAAGCTGCTTCGTCCCTCCGCACAATCACACAACTGTCATTTCTAACGTTGCGTGTCATGTTGCCATTGTGCTGCTTTTTGGAATGCGTTCCAGGTGTAGCCGCTGTTCTTATCTCAGCTAGAACATATTTTCTTTTTTCCATATGCATGAGCTGCCAGAGAGAGAGAGAGCGAGAGAGAAAGACACCGCAGCGGCCAGAAATATTTGATAAAGAGTAGCAGGCTGATTAGATTCCCTGCCTCTAATGTGGCTCTTCCTTTCCTATCTGTTAGGTATTTAACATGTTAGAGAAGGGTGGGAAGCGAATGGGGGTTGGTGTTGTTGGGAGGGGGGGGGCAGTGGGGAGGCTAAGTTGTCAGAAGCACACTTGAGAGGTGTCAATCAGGTTTGGGACAGGAGGTTTGGAGGTGTCTCTCTTTAGCCTGAGGGGCATGAGCGAGAGCGAGGGAACTGATGTGACGTGTCGATGTGCTCACCATCACGTCGTTAATACCAGGAGACACACAGGAGCAGCGCTCATTTTGATCAGTGGTGCTGCCGGAGAGATGAAAGCTGATGCTGGTTCTTTTGGGCCTCAGTGATATTTTTATGAGCGAACTAGATTGAGAGGGTTTTGCCTTAAGTTTGAGCAAATCCTCTGTGCATTCTGAGAGAAAAGGGTTTATTTGTATGCTACTTCCACCAAGTCTGCATTTGATAGAACTACTGAGCAGAAGTAACTATAGCAGTGGGTGGAATGCAAATGATAGTTTTCTTCATTGCGATTTGATTTTATTATCACCCTATCTAATGAACAGCATGTATGACAGCATTGATAGCAAGGCCTGCATGACATATTGGCAATATTGATTCATACTGATCCATACTGAAGTGTTATGGCAATACAGGTTGAACTGTTAAACACAAAATACCATAAAATAATAATAATTACCTACTAAGCATCACCTCCAGTGCAAAAGCATTTATATTATTTGAAAGGCTGATACTTTTTTTTTTCCCAGAGGTCCCCTTTCAATGTATGTGTGGTTTTATTCATTGTAATCAGTCCTAATTTTACACAAACATTTTTCAATCTCCTTTTTACTTTAAACAGGCTGTTCTTGTTACTATGCTATCAATACTGAAATATACTGATCAGTCATTACGCTAAAACCACATGCCTAATATTGTGAATTGGCCCACCATATTTGGGGGGTACCGCCTTTTTTAACAACAAAAAAAAGTTAAAAACAGTTCATTTGTTGTCCTTCCTTAGGCCACTTTTTGTAGGTTCTGACCACTGAATACAGAGAAACCCACACAAGACCTTCTTGGAGACCCAGTCTTCTCAATTTGGTCCTTCTCAAAGACACTCAGATCTTTCTGCTTGCTCATTTTTGCTGATTCAAGTGATGACAGTTGCCTTGCTGCCCAGTATATCCCATCCCTTGACGGGTGCCATTTTAATGAGATAATCAATGCTATTCACTTCATCTATCAGTGGTTAAATGTTGTATATAATCGCATAATTGGTGAGTTTAAACATACATATATCTGCTGGTTTCTGTGCCATGACAAAAGCACTGATTACAGAACAGGCTAGTATGCCAGCCTAGTTAAGACTGTGTGAACCAGAGAAAGGACAAGACATTTTGAAACATTAACAATATCTGCATACTATTGAACTCTTATTATTAAAAAACACTTTTCCATAATACAGGCCCTTTAAGATTTTTGAGTTTCTGCCGTTCATTTGAGTTTAGTAAGTGCAATGATTAAGAAATGACCATCACAACTGACAGTTCACAGTTGATAACTGGCAGTAAACTCTTGTGAAAGTCTGTCATTTTTGACCATATTAAATTTGCTCACCTCAACATGTTTAGCTCTTTAGCTTCTATCAGTAGAAGCTATGGATCTACTTTAAACACAGTAGTGCTGCATGCCTGTATGTTGCTCACTATCAGGTATAGGGATGATTGACGTAAGGAGAGAGAGAGAGACCCCCCAACACAAATAATGCATCATGATTTCCCTCCAGGACCTGTTAATGGCAAACAGTACAATTGATCTCTCACCAGACTCACCAGTAATTGGGATGCTGGCTGTGGTGTCACTCTATTGATTTTGAACTGGTAGCCAACTTGTGCTAGGGCTATTAGGACAACGATGACTAAATAACAGCCCGCCCGATGATCTTAATGCCCAGAGCCAAGCGCAACTATTGATTTCATTACTGAAAGCCTCCTCGGCTCCCGGCACATACATTTTTTTATCGACCCATGGCGGCGCCCACATTTCTTCCTGCACTGTCACATGCCCCGTGTCTGACCAATCAATGCTTGCAGAATGCTGAGCATGTGAGTTAGCATAAGCCAAGCGCAGGTGTCTGCTGTATGTTTTGTGCCATATGGTCACTGTTCAGGGGTGACCTCCACTGACAGGACTGATGAGTGTGAAGTTACCGCAGTATACCGGCGAATGATATTTGTTATTTACACCGTTAAATCATACAAATCATACATGCTTTCATTCTAAACTCAACACTTGAGAAATGTAGTTTTTAGTGGTTTCTACCAGATAACTTTTATAATATAACTTTTTGCTATTTTTACTACATAAAGTTTTTAACTCAGTTCTTGTAATAAGTATCAAATGTTTATTCCTTTGTTTTTTTTAATCCTTCAAATACCAGTTTGTTTGCACAATGCACTTGTTAGTAAACAACATCAAAAATGGCCGTTTTCTCTATATTCTCAATGCTACTGGGGCCAAAAATGAAAGTCTGAAATACGTAACTGATTAACAACAAAACTTAATTTATTTGACATCCTTAAGATCACATCTATGTCAAAATTGTGTGGTTCAATTGAACAGTAGTAAGCCATCAGACTCCCCTATTAGAAACTAAGAATATTATATAAAATTGCTCTCTTGGCCAAAGATGGATAAAGTGACATAATCTGCTAAAACCCACTAAAAACTACATTTCTCAAGTGTTGAGTTTACAATGAAAGCATTTGAACCTAAATTGTATGATTTAACATTGTAAATAATAAGGTTTTCGTGGGATTCAATTGGCCAAATGTGGCCGCACAGAAGTCAAGTGTTACAATTGAATGTATGGACTATATTATTGATATATGTAATGAGTTAAAAACTGAAAGATCTGAAAAAACTCCAGACCCTTGAGAAATGTCATTGCATTTGCATGAACACAGATTTAATGGGTCAA
The DNA here is from genome assembly GCA_037974485.1 of Hemigrammopetersius urotaenia. Lineage (NCBI taxonomy): Eukaryota > Metazoa > Chordata > Actinopteri > Characiformes > Alestidae > Hemigrammopetersius > Hemigrammopetersius urotaenia. The sequence goes on from JBBPDC010000129.1 coordinate 20,564,794, forward strand.
AAAAAGCAAGTGGACTGAACACAAAAGGCCCACAGGAGGACAAGAGGGTTAAATGTTTTTAATGTAGTTAAATGTGGTTTAGATGCAGTTATAGTCTGTGAAGGGGGTGGGAGTTGTGGGCACTGGCCTGGGGTTACGCAAGGAAAAACTGTCGTTAAACAAGTGGAACTTCATTACGTGTTGCTTGTCACTTTCTCTTATGGCCATAGTTATATGATCTGTAAACTCTGACACTTATCTGACAAACATTTATTGATTTCCTCCAAAATGTTTAAGCCTGTTGTGGATAACTTCATTCACAGATGCACAGAAAGATTAATGAAGGAATAAAAAGATCTCAAATGTAATTTATGAGCAATGCTGGAAATTTGAATATCAAAGAAAATTAGGCTTAATGATGTATACGGTATTATGTCTACATCGTAACAGTTTGGACTCTTTCTGTTAGATTTGTCCATCAAAGGACAAACATTACATATTCAAGTGTAAATTGGAAGTCAAAAACCTGGGAACAAAAAACAATCATTAATTAATAAATTCCATATATTTGTCTGTATTTAACGACTGTCACCAGTATTTGAGCCTCCTTAAGCTTAGTGTCCTAAGGATCCCTGAGGTCTCTGGAAGTCAGAGGCTCTGCTGGCCAGCTCAATAATCCTGTCTGCAGTGAAAGCATGTCAGGGTAGAGAAGACCCTCCGGACTAAGGATGTCATCAGAAATACTGCCAATGTAAGCGGCATGTAGTTTAATGGGAAAATTACCCAACTCCTGAGATTGTTATTGTGGAGTATTTTACATTGCATAAACATTGCCAGTGTGATGAGTAATGCAGAGTACATTTTGAAAATGTCTATAAAGCGGCAGGCCAGATCTCCCTGGCCTTATTACACAGAGACAACCAGGTATTGACTAGTCTGAGAGTTCTACAGCTCCTGCAGAGCAAACCACGGAGTCATCCACTCCTAAACATCACCCACTGACAATGACCATTAATGAATGGAGCCATTACTGAGCAACTGTTTTTTTGCCCTTAATTAAGGGAGGTTTATTATTCTCTGGCACCCGGGAGCATGTCTTCCATTAGTTTCAAGGAGTGAGACGCCACAATTCCCAGTTTGTTCTCTGCTTCCCTGAATAAAGTCAATGAAGTCAAGGGGAAGTCTACTAATGGCAAAAGGTCATTGTGATGGGGAAGTTTTACAAAAGCTACACATATTGTTTGACCTGAAGATCTACTAGATCAGCTTTACTTATTATAGGTCATAGATCCTTGAAAGTGAAAGTGACCATTTGTCATACGTGAACACACCACAGCACACAGTGTGAACAGCACAAAATTCTCCCTCTGCATTTAACCCATTCACCAAGTGAAGCAGGGGGCAGCCAGGAACACAGCGCCCGGGGAGCAGTGCGTGGGGATGGTATCATGCTCAGGGTACCTCAGAGGTGCCAAGCAGTTTTGGGAATCAAACCCGGACTTTCTGATCACAGGGCGAATGCCCTAACCACTAGGCTACCAGCTGCCCCAGCTGGTTTGTAGTTTGTCTAGATAATTTTGGCTTCCACAGTTCAGTCAGTTGCTCTGGGTGTGAGCATTTGCTAAATGCTATTTAGGACAGGGTTCGATTTTATTCAGAAAAAGTGGGATTATGGTACAAATGGTGAAAAAAATAACACTGGAGGAGGGCACTGAACCTGGAATGTAATAACATACAGTCATCCATGAAGAGATGCTGAAATACCTCTCTTGGAAAGGTCAAATGTGAAACGCATCTAGTCCAGTGTAAGACGCCAGAAGGACTTTATCAAGAGCTTTTCTCAGCACTGACAGTTAACTGTTGGTATCTCCACTGTCTGCATTCATGCAGAGTTCCCCACTTAAGTGTGGAGGACAGGTTGGGAGATAAGACAGGACAAACAACAAGACTTAATGAAAGATCAGAATAGCGTCTTGCTGCATGTTCCCGCTTTTATGTGAACGTAATCGACTGTCCTTGTGTTACTTTTGAGTGGCAGCATGACTGAAATTGGTGTGAATATAAGGTGCCGTTTGAGAATTCACGAATGAATGGGTCCTCCTCCCAGGTCAAGGCAATTTCTTTAATACAGTTAATAGGAAGAGCAAAAAGAAAAAGACATTTGTAAAAAGGAAGAAATACATGCGTGAAGCATGTCTGGAGGAAAGTATCCTGGATGGGAACAAAAGTGCCATATTATTTGGAAATGAACAAAATTTTGGCATTTTATATATTCTTTGTTACGAAGCACTTAATTTCAAGGCACCTGTGACTATTGCTTCAGAGGTTCTGAATGGTTTAAGCTAGTTAAAAGTCTGTCTCTCTGTCTATCTTTTGTCAGCGATCCATCTATCTGTCTTTATTGTGTGTGTGTGTGGGGGGTGGGGGGGGGTACTCTATTTACAATCTAAAATAAAAAAGATAAGTTAGTTCTTCCTAAATCATATACATTCTTTAAATTCTTTCTCCTGTGGAAGGTTTTTCTGTGGCATTGTGACAGCTTTTGTTAGGAGAAAGTGTATGGAAGGTAAAAAAAAGCAAGCATACATAATACACAGCTACTGGGGACCAGTGCGCACGCATACACGCACACACACACACACACACACACACCCCCCACACACACACACACACACAGACAGACACACACACACAAGCATTTGTCATTTGCTATACAACTTATCAACTTGCAAGTTAAAATGAATTAAGGTAGCAAGAGTGGAGCTGCATTCATTTGTCAGTTCTTTTATTCCTGAAGTAAAACACAGATTTGAACTGCTTTGAAACAAGTGGCAAGCCTATATAGTCTATACAGCTTACATTTTTGTTTGACTATAGTCTATGTCAGTGGTCACCAACCCTGGTCCTGGAGATTTACCTTCCTGAGAAGTCTAGTTCTAGCCTAAATCTGAAACATCTGCTCTGGCTAATGTACTTCTTCAGAATTTCCTGAATGGAAGGTTGGGTAAGGGGGAGGCATCTAACAGGCTGTAGCTTAACATGGCAGGAAGGCAGATCTCCAGGAGAAGGGCTGGTGACCACTGGCCTGGGTGACCACTGGCCTGTGTAAAGTAGGCTGTTAAAAGTTCATGCTGGCTATGATAGAAAATTGTCAAAACCCACAGAGCATCACAAGTTGCTTTGTTTGGTCCTGTGTACCTGCAGATCAGTCTGAGCACCCATGCTAACCTCTGTCCACTGCCAAAAGTACTGAATCACGTTTCCTTACATGGGGAAGAGATGACACCAGAATGCACTAGGGGAAGAAGGCAAGCTGACAGAGGCGGTGTGGTGTTCTCCTGGGAAACCTTGGGTCCTATTCTACCTACCTAAACACTGATGCTGACCATCTGAACATATTCTCTTATGTTATTGACCACTTTCAGCAGAATAATTCACTCTGCCACACTGCAAAAGTGCTGGAATGGTTTAAAGACCATGACCAAGAGAGGTCAATGTGTTGATTTGTTTTTCAAATTCCAGTTTAAGCATCTGTGGAATGTCTTGGACAAACTAGTCCTATCCATGGAATCCATATCTTACATGGCTTAAGGCATCTACTGCTAATGTCTTTGTGTCAGAAACCACAGCACACCTTAAGTGGTTTTGTTGAGTCTATGTCTTGATGGGACAGAGCTGTTCTGGCAGCCCGAGTGGGACCTAGACAATTGTAAGAGGGCTATTTTAATGTTATAGTTTGTCAGTTTACATGACTGTATCCATATTGGGGTGCAGGCTAGGAGCCCGTTCCAGGATGGAGGTCAAGGTCTCAAGCCCTCAAGCCACTGGAACGCTCAAGGTCCTGGTTCAGCACCACCAGCAAACTGCACAGGGCTGGAGCAGCTTAATTGCCTTACCTGACTGCACGTGCCCAGCTGATCACAACGGCAAATTTATGCATCGCCTGTGACTCTTTACTCCACAACAGCCCAGTCTAGCGTGTCTCTTCTACTCTCATTCTGTCTCCCCCTATCTCTCTTTCACCTTCTTAGCGAAACTAAAGACTAAAGACCAGGGGATATCAAGGTAGACATCCCACAGAGATTCTGTCACCAGCGCACCAGTTCTCATTTTCTCTCTCTCTTCTGGACAGAGAACACCACAAAGCTCCCCACTCCCCAGGGTCTCCTACCTATTTCACCCTGTTGGGGGAAACCAGCGGGTCTGGCTGCACCTAGAGCTCTTTATGTTTTGCTTTTGCTTTCCACAATAAATCATATCCTGTGGGCCAGATTAACAGACTTTCATGCTTCTGACATCATTCATGTTACTCCCACAACCAACAGCGTCCCACATCAGACACACACGCACACACACACACACACACACACACACACACACACACACACACACACACATCAAAGAGTGACTTCATTCGGTCCATCTACCTTGTATTTACATTCATTGTCCACTTTTACAGTTTATTGGCCAGTTTTTACAGTTCATCCAATCTATTTTTGTGCACCATATGCTAGCTCTCTGTTCCTCATTCATCAGTGGTCAGGACTACATGTGTGCACGTGTTATTTAGGTGCTGGATCGTTCTCAGCACATACATATCTCTCTATCCTACAGACACACACACAAACACTATTTATATTTGATGGAATATCTGAACAAAATCTTATAAACAACAATGTAATAACATTTTATTTGTTGACCCTGTACTAAAATCTAGACAGACAGACAGATAACAGATAGACAGACAGATGACCAATTGACAGATAGATAGATAAACAGCTAGAAAGACAAACAGATTGCCTCTCTGCAGTAGTGCTACACAGTGATTCCGCTGTCAACAGAAGGCCTCCTACAGGTCATGTCCTGGGGGTGTGAACTGTAATCATTTAACATGGCTGGGGTCCTCTAAACTGACCTGCGGATGTTGGGCGCCCCTGCGTGCGTTTCCACTTATCATGCGTCAAAACAAAAGTGTGCACTGGGGGCCCAAGAGGGGCGTGCGCTGCGGGAGGCCGCAGCTCATTAGGGCGCTTATGGTAACGCAGCACATCTCCTCTGCAGCTCCGCGCGCAGACCAGCACAAAGGGAAATAAATCTCTTTTCGGCAGGATAATTACCAAGATAATTTTATCCGTAATGATGCTTGTCAGTCAAGAGTGCTGATGAAATTAGAGAACTTCTTGGATCAGACGAAGAAAGGAAGGGGGGGAGGGCAAAATCCCTACAGATTTATCTGTCAAGAATAAAAAAGAGGGAGGAATTGAGGGGAAGTTAGAGCGCATTAGAATAATAATGAAATAACTTTTTTCCATCTGACCTTCCAGAGCAACAAACTGTGCTGAGAATGTGACAGCAAAAAGGTTTTTGTTTTTTTTAATCCAACTAGTGTCCACTCTGCTACTGTAGACATACATGCAGAAATAACATCAGCTAACAGCACAAAACGGCCTCTGTTGACATTCCATTAACATAGCTCTTACTGATAAAAACCAAAGGATGACGAAATCCCGGGCACCGTCAACCTGGCACTCTAATTTGCAGCACACACACACACACACACACACACCCCTGTCAGTAAATATGCAGGCTTGTTGAGCGGTTAGGGGCAGAGGCAGTACGGTCCTTTAGCAAAACACACCACTTGATCATTGCTCGGGAAAAGGCGCTAGAGGAAGCGATCGCGAGCGCAAGCCTTTGATCTGGATCGGAGCTCTCCCAGCCACGCACTGCTCTTTCAAAAGGGGGGCTACTGAAAGCATGGCGGAGGGATGATGCTGTACTGAGCGATGTGGCAAAGGTAAAGACCTCCTGTGGATTGGAGGAGATGAAAGAAGCGCTCGGAACGACAGCTACGACAGGAGCGTCACTGTGTTTAGCATAAGCAGCGCCACAGATCTCTTAAAGGAGCAGAGCGTTGTTTTTTTTTCTTTTGTTTTTTTAATGAGGGGGGGGGGGGGATTGAGACCCCGCCCCTGCGTCTTTCTATTTCTCTAAAAGGCAAACTGAACAATCGCTTATGATGTCAACTTTACACAATGACAGAATTAGAGCAGGGCTTTCCACGCAGCCCGCCGTCCCCCCACTGGGAGACCGCCACATGCACAACTCCGGAAAGAAAGTTTACTTTCCCTGTCATTCTGAATTACCCTCATTTGCATACGAGCATGCAGACAGAGAGGCAGGCCACATGAAAAAGGAAGGCACAATATGGCACGAAGGAATAAGATGAGCGACAAAAAGGATAGGCTCTTTCATATGGACCCCTTTTCATGTCGGTAAACAAAGTACCTGGGCTCACGTGGTTGCGGTGACTCTGCTGACCTCCATTCACAGGTTTAGTTGTCAGGAAGACAGCTTCAAGTTACCCTGGTAGCAACTCAGATAGGTGCTTACTTATCTTGAGGTGCCTTAATTGGCATCTTACGTTTCTATGTTGTTTATTATTTACGTGTTTGTAACCTTCAGTGTTAATTTGCCAGTTGCAGATTAAGCTGCATCTAGAAGCTAAGACCACTTTCTGTGAAGAGTCCCCACCGAGTGATTTGATCTGTTACTACACTTCACTAATAAGAGGGCCAGTTCTAAATACTTCAAGAATCCAATTTCAACAGCATATTAACAGTGAAGACCAGAGGGACCACGTGGTGCTGGGTGAACCTTGACCTGAGACCTGCAAAGCATTAATGGACAGAAGAAGACCACATTTGCTTGAAGCCAGTTCCCAGTTTCCATCAGTGTTGGAATGTCATAAAACAGATACTTATAGAGCCCAGCATCTGCAAACCATTTCAATTTACTAGTGGATTTTTCCCTTGGGTTCCATGGATTATCCATGAACACTGACCCAGGCAAAGCTGAAGGAGACCTACAGAGCACTGGAATTTGTATAGTTGTTATAGTTTACCAGTACTGTCTGCCTGTCTGCCTGTCTGTCTATCTGCCTGTCTGTCTGTCTGTCTGTCTGTCTGTCCATTCAATTTTTACATCCATCCATCCATCAGTCATGAGGGGAAGTAAGTATTCAGAAACTTGCAGTTTATATATTCACCTCAAATTCCTACATGTGCTTTGACTTTGTACTTAAAAACTGACAAAATATATTCAAAAGCATAAACGAAGATGTATTTTTAAAAAATGAATTGATTGGGAGAAACATATTCAGACACCACAAGATATTATGAGTTACTCCAGCTTCAAGTCATCAACTGTAAAAAGCATTTCCTCAATTTTGGCCCATTCCTTTTCAATTCCTCAAGGTTACAAGAGTTTCTATGTTGGACTCACAATTTCAATATCTTCCACAAATTGTCAGTTAGATTCAAATCAGGAGATTGACAAAGCCATGAAAGCACCTTCATCTTTTAAAGAAAGTAGTTTGGAGTTATTTTGACTGCATGCTGGGGGTCACTGTCGTCCATCTTTTCCTCTTTCTTTTATGATGAGATTATTGTCTCTTTGGTTATATTGCTCTGGTTCCTTCAATGATGTTAGAAGGCCGGATTATTCTTAAGCATAGAATCTACACAGGAGGCATGGCATAGAAAAAGCTCAGTCACATACTCTATATCATAGTCTACGCCAAAGCCTGACACACTTCTTTTTCACATTTTACATTCACACGTTTATCCTCTTACTCATTTCTGGCTGGTCATCTCTTCTGACATCTTCTCTGTTTTCAGAAGTAATTTTATCTGTGGTTGAACATTTACTAGTTCCACCTAGGGCGGTGCGATATGGCATAAAATTCATATTGCGATGAAAATTGAACCATAGACTGTAGATGGTATATATTGCAGTAAATTATTTGATCTGTACATTTAAATGTAACTGTTTTTGAAAGGGTAACACATGTCCATAGCAAAGGCATTGCTGAACTTACCTTCATATTTTTTTTATTCCTGAACAAATATAGTCCACACTACCAAATTTAGCTTTTTTTCCATGTATATGGGAAAGACTGCACAAAATGCTGTGTGTGTGAGACTGTGACTGTGAGTGTGTGTGTGTGTGTGATTTGTCGCTCCCTGGCATTTTAATGGCCATATGTCCCAATACTTTTGTCCATGCACAGTGCCCCCTTAATGTACAATAGTATTGGGACGTAATGCTGTTCAACACTAAGGTCGAGCGTCCAAGTACTTTTTTCTCCTCTCCATATCATACAGGAAATATGGTATAATCAAAATCTCTCCCATGGGCAAAATTTATATTGCATACCATTTATACCATTTATACCGCACAGTACTAGTTCCACCTCCATCACGATCCACATATTTTCCAGCCTCATTGAAGTTTACAAAGAAACTCTGACTGCTGGATTCTCTCTTACCTTCCTTACTGTTAGTCTGGCAGAGTTTTGTATGATTCACACTAACTGGGATCTTTAAGGTATTTGCTATGGCTCTGTAGCATTTTGCATATGAGTGTTGTTTAATAATATTCTATGGTTAGTGTTATTTTTTATTTTTTCGTTTTTATTTTGTTCCTTTAGAAAGTATAATGCATCTTTGAGCTAGCTGTACAGCTAAGTGAATTAAAGACTGTACACATAAATAATTATATCCATTATCTCGAAGTGATAGTAAAAGTGCCTAAATGACCAGTCAATTACATGGGCATCAATTTTTGAGAATTATTTTTTGCACTTTCGATAGTCATCGGTGCTGCATTGCTGAGTAAAGAGAGTGAAACCGCTGTGAAACCAGTGTGAGAATACCCCAACTGACCCTCATCCTTCACTCAAAGGTAAATCTATTTCTCTGTTACTCATACTTGAAGGCAGTATGTTTAACAAATGATATCCCATAGATTTTTCCATACAGTGCAGCACCGATGACTATTGAAATGTACAAAAAGATCATTCTCAAAAATTGATGCCCATATAATTGATTGGTCATTTAGGCACTTTTACTAACACTTCGAGATAATGGATATAATTATTTATGTGTACAGTCTTTAATTCACTTAGCTGTACACTTAGCTGAAGCCATTCATTTCAAAGGGTGTACTGGACACCTGGGAAACACTTAAATGTTTAACAGCCACCAGTTATAAACCCCTTTAAAATGGGTATGTACAGATGTTAGAGAGACCAAATTGTCTTTTTCAAATTAAACAGCTGCGGTAGTGTATAAACACCATTAGTTTTGAAATGTGCTGCTCACTCCCATATTCATACAGTCCATAAGTCTTCCTCAGTCTTAATACCTCAGCATACCAAGACATTTTGAACAACAGCATGATTCGACATGTTTGGGGAAGAATCTTTTCTATTCCAGCATGACTGTGCTCCAGAGCACAATGCAAGCTCCATAAAGACTTTTTAGATGAACTGGATCGGAGATGGCGAGCCAGGCCTTCTCGTCCAACATCAGTGTCTAACCTACTATATGCTCTACAGAAAGAATGGGCACAGATTCCCCACAGAAACATTCCAAGCCTTCCAAAAAGAGTAACGGTCAGGCATCCCAATACTTTTGTCCCTAGTGTATGTCACTCTTAAAGTAACACTAAAAGTCTTTTTCTATTGGGATTTTTTATGGGTGTAGAGAGGCTGGAAACGGGCCATGTATTATGTAGTTATGTTTCTGATTCATCAGACACTCAGGTGAGAAAAATGAAACAAAATAAAATATAAGAAGATAGCTCTTTAAACTGATCTCATTACAAATAAAAGCTCAAGGAGTGGTGATGCAGCACATGCAGAAGGAGTGGAGGGGAGTGTCCAAAAACTGATGTGGGAAGGACGTGCGCTTGCGTACAGCACGTGTACAACGGGGGCCTTGGTCACGCGCTGACCTCCATCTGTTGGCGCGCATGCATTGACGGGCAAAAGTGACGGCCGCGCGGGGCATTGATTGATTAATCAAAGCGGGCGTGCTTTTGATCAGCGCGAGCTGCCCTATTAACCAGAGGAGACGAGGAGGCGAGAGGGAAAAAAACGCCATGTTTTATTTACTCGTTCACGAAAGGTCCCCCCGGCTGAGTCCCACCGCCTTCAAAAGAACTCGTGACAATTCTGTCAAGAGCCGTGATTGATAGAAAAAAAGTTTGCCATGTATTCCCCCCTCGACGGTAGATTTTGTTTAATCGTTTCCAGTTGTGCTCGGTTTTAATGTGAGACAGAGAAGAGGATGATAAAAAAAAAGAGAGAGAGAAAAGGTCTCATGTTTTCTTCACGACGGTTGCCTTTCTTACTCGCTCGTCTGGTGGGTTGTCCTCCTTTTTCACCGCGTGCCATTTCGCTCGTCTTACTAACTGTCACGAGGACACGAAGGAAACTTTCTGCAACTTTTTTTTTGTTGTTGTTCGATGTAATTTATCCCCGTTTCTGGGCTGTTCTCTCTGTCAAATGCGTCTCTGAAAGAACAGTGCAATTGCAGTGCACATATGCAAAAGATCTTTAGGCTCCTTTGAACAGCTGCTGGCAATTTATTTACAGTGATCCACTCCTCTCTGGTAAGAAAGAACCCCCTTCCTAAAAGTGGTATAACAGATCCTTAACATATTGACCAAAATTCTAGATGGAAACGTGAGATGGACAAAAGACAATAAAAACCAAGCTTATACCCCAAACCAAGATGATTCCCTTCCTAATGCATGCTAGGACCAAGCTTAAGATCATTTAGTAGAACAATGCCAGTCACTTACTCACCATGCCCCTTTAACCCCCTACTTTTATATATGTTTCCATAGTGCATGTGCATAAAAGCCATACTGGTATAAAAGATATGTTGAAGGTTGAGAAGGTTTGTAAGAGCCACTGTTTTACCCTTTAGATACCTCTTTAGCTGATTTCCTTTAGCTGTTTTTTTTTTCAACCTCTGGATGTGCTGCGTCCCCCACAGAACAGACTAATCACACAGGACATTGTGGCATTTATGCAAGAGATTCTATAAAATCACTGGCACAATTTCATAGCATTCTCTTTCATTGTGCTTACAGTTTTTACCAAATAATATCCTTTTACTGTTCTTATTTATGCTCCTTCACCCCAGTACCATTCAAGTGAGGATGAAAATCAGTTCTTGCTGGATGTGGAGAACTTATTCTTATGCAGGTGCACCTGTGAATACCCTTCTCACTTGAGAAATTGGAAGTAACATGAGAAGAACCATGTTATTTGGCACCAGGAGTGCACTGCTTTCGAGGATGAGGTTCAGATGAAGTGAAACCCAGGTGGACCTGGGCTGGTTTTCAACATAACTTTAAATACAGCTTGACCAAATGCTCTGAACTCTCGGCCCCAGGAAAAATTGAACGTGAAACTGTTCCACAAACCAGATTAAGAAACCTTGAGTTTCAGCATTGTGGGCCTTATAAATAAACTAAGGCTGTCATATTCTGTCAAACCTTTTTCAGTCCTGCTACCATCTTTTAAGCTGGAAGGCTCACTCCTCATTTGGCCAAGGATCTCTGTCTTATTCCCAAGGCATACTAATTGACCATGCCTCTCTTGCTACATGCATGATGCGTGTCATTTCAGACAGACCACACTGAAGCCAGAGCCAGTGCTGTGGAATACAACCAGTTTAATTGAGGAGAACCAAAGGGAGTTGGGCATCACCCACCTCAAGCTTAAGGGCAATCCAGCCTTAATCAGCATCCCCGCTGCTCAGGCTCAGCATGCTGTAGCGGTTAGCAGACACAACAAGGCAATCATCCTCACGCGCACCACAGCACATGCTGGAGGGCAGGCTCGCGGGCATTGTGGCATTTGATACCGCTTTCAGGGTAGTTAAGAGTACAATGGATTCAGAAGCGGTCCTTTCTTCGTTTGGGATGAAGGGCGGCACACCTGTGTGTAGCCTGGGAGAGCCGTCCCTTGCCTCCTCACTGCCGTTTCTTGTAGGGTGACTCTCAAGGTGATGAGCCGGTGGATTTTTATGTTGATTTTTTCCTGAGATGCTCAAGGTCTTACCCAGGGTCCTTGAGGTTCACAGGCTGTTTGAGCCTTGCTGAAGTCTCTCAGGGCAACAGTTGTCTCTCATATTTAATGAGAACTGTGAGTTCAGAACCAGCTCAGTCCTGAGCTCTCTCTCACTCACACACATACACAGACACCACTACTTCACACACACACTCACACACACACACACACACACACACACACACACACATGGAGACTTCTTGGTGCACAAAGGCTGCTCATTTCTGCTTTTGGCTTCAAAATATAACTCCACTTATGAGTTCTGAAGTTGACTCGTCTCCATCTCTGTTTTTTCCCCTTTTCACTTTCTTTCTCTCTTTTTCTCTCCCTGTCTCATTTGAGAGCCTCTGTTTCCTCCCCAACCCCCCACACCCCCAATCCTCCCCGCCCTTGAGTTTTTCAATGTCAGGGCAAACTTCAAACGCCTGCCAACACACTCAGAGGAGTCCACTGAGAATCCCCATTCCAAACAATTATTCTATCTCCAGCTAACTGGCAGATCCCTTCACTTTTCTTTGCGGTATAATAAGTACAATTAAAAGGTTCCTGCAACCTGTCTTCACTACAAACCTCCTGTCCTCAGTGGCCGCTGCAAGTTCAGATACGTGTAATGTGCACAGATTTGGGAAGCACAGACTGCGGGTATTTTTCTCTCTTTCCATCTGTAGGACAGACAGATCATATCCACTGTTTTAAGTAGTGTACAACAAACACTGTTCTTTCATCCTGCGGATCTACTGCATCTAATATAGATGAAAGTATAGAGCTTACAAGGTACACTTAGAGATTCTGTTGAAAGTGCCCCCAGCGGTCAACAGGCCTCAAGGAAGACTTGCGCATCAGGGCAGAGTACTATGGAGAACTTCACATTTTTTACTTGTGTTCTCTTGAAAGAGATCTATAGTTTAGTTGCCTTTGTACTTCTTGACCACCAATTCTCTGTAAACTTATCAGACACATCATCACTCAGTGGTATCATCCATATTGCCATGGTTCAAACATTTTGATCTCCTAGTTAGGTTCAGCAAAGTTTGTTGTTGTGAGTTATGGTATTTAAACTTGAGTTTTTAAAGCGTTTCCCAGATTACTCTCATTGCCCCATAGCAGATGGAAGCCAAAGCGATAATTATGTTCACGCCGACTGAAAAGGGAGGATCAATAAGGATCACCGACGTGTTTTTGGACCATCTATCAAACATCGTAATCTGGGAGTGTGGCTCTAAGTACTTCACCGCCCCCGGCCTCCACCCTTACCCGCCACGTTCCCCTGGCTGCATTTCATTTATCGGGAGCTCAGAAAGATATTATCATATGGATTGCTCTGTGATTGTTGCCTTTTGTGCTCGGTAAACCCAATTGCGGTGTAAAGAACAACCTTGCAAATGCAAGTCCAAGTGGTAATATCAGAGAAGTCAACTGCTATCAGAGCTAGCCAATTTCTGTGATTATGGACAAATATGGGAATTTCATTCAGCTTCTACTTCTTTTGCTTTTATTCTGTGATATTATTGTAAAAAATGTCACGGGGATGCAGCAGTAGGTCAGATCAGCTAGAGTTTGTTCTTCAAAGGCTTTCAGATTTGGTACATTATTGAAACAGGTAATGAAGGAGCCAGGTTCGAGATTTGATCTAATCTATAAGCCAGGTTCTCTTAGATTTACAAATTTGTTCCCCAGACATTGATGCCAATAATGAAAGGCCAATTTATTTTACATGAAGGATCCTGTGTTTCTTTGGTAAACATCAGTAGTTGAATCCATTTTCGATTCTTTTACGCGCTTGCTGCTTCTACTTTTAACCATCGCACCAGGGCCTAATGGATAATAAATACTCTGCCGATCTGTCAATGACTAATAATTTATCCGCCGCAGATTTGAGGAGAACTGAAGCTAATTAGCTTTTATCCTTAATTTGCGGCCGTGGAGCTTGACGAGGGCAGCTGTGGTGCGAGTCGTCAGAGGGAAGAGAGACTTCCGAGCCAGGTGAGCTCCTGAGCAGGGGGTTTGATCTCAAATACATGTATTCCATCTCTTCTCTGTCACTGGGGAACTCTGCGCCAAGGTCAACGCTCAAAGACAAGCAAGCACGGCGGGAGACGAGCGGCGGCGAGCCATCGCACGCATCCTCTTCAGCCCTTTTCTTTTGCGCGCATCACGGCACCATCAGAAGGCCTAGACTGACACAAGTGAAGTCCCTGGGTAGCAGCCATCACTACTTGTTTCTCTGTCTTGCTGAGAAGCAAGCGCTCGTTTTAATTGCATCATTAATATCATTACACTTGGAGAGCCAATTATATCCCCTTCTCTTCACCTGGTTCTCTCACTGTGTGAGTTACAGACGGGAAGGCTGTGACCTTACTGCTAAGGTACAGTCCAGAAGGACTGGGGCTAAAGTCGCAATTCCATCGACATCTGATGATTCTGCGGCAGCTTTTTGCTAACACCCTTTTCTCCAGGCAGAATAAACTGTGCTAGGCCATATACAGGCATAAGCCTAGCAGCTCTGCATCTTAGAAGAGTTGGGCACGAGGCCTGTCTGGTTTCCTGAATACTCTTGGCTCCAGTCATAAGCTCCGCTGCTGCGGATGAGCCAAAATGTTTGCTAGCACAGACCTCAAACCGCTCTAACAAAGAAAAGATTTTTCCAGGGCCTAAACTCAGTGGGATTCATTATGTCTCATACATAAGTTAGGTAACTTGTATTGATTTTGTGTCTGTTAATAGGGGTATATATTTCACACACTGACAAATACACTACCAGTGTACTGCATACTACTGCATTCTGATATGATGCTTAAAAAAACAAGTCCCGCTTAGCTTGTCTTTGCCAGTTTCCTCATATTTGGTCAAATCAAGGCCACCTGTTTAGGCTGCAAACTAGCATGTGTCAAAACAAATGCGTCAAAATCTGACATCTACTGTTGGGACACATTGTCAAATACGTCATATCGGCTGCGTCAAGCTGTGTTACCAATTATGCATAGTTTCTGAGTCTGACATGGTTTTGAAGTGCATTCATGACATTTTCAGTTCATTTTGTTTTATGCATTTGTCATTTTACACTATTTATCAAAGTCTTTTGGTATTTTAATAACTTGGCCCCACCAAGCTGGCCTGCCAGCTGAAAAAGAATGACATCCTCCCAAGAATGCGCCAGCATGACTAGTCTTACATTTTTCACACCACGTCCTCAGCCTGAAGTATTACCTTATCTTTTTTTAAAGCATCTCAGCGCTATTGGACTTATTCCCAAACATATGTGCTAAATATAAGATGTGTGTGGCCTATCAGTCACATAAAGGGCCACAGTAGATCAGTGCGAGAATGAATAAAGTACCTACTGAGCTGGATAATTGATGAACAGTCCACACGTTACATACTGACCCCCACCCACCCACGATTTCTAACCCAACAAATGACAAATCCAGGCCCCGGCCTGTAATGAGTGTAGTTGACATGTGACTAGCGTATCATTACAAACAGCTTTTCAGTGCGCAAACACCTCCCGGACCACGCCATTTTTCACGTCCAGTCCCTGGATAAAAAACATTGATGAATAAAACAACAGAAAAGCAATCAGTCTGAGCAAAGGGATGTGTCAGGGAGTGAGTGAGAGCAACTCTGGCCAGTTGACAGATTCAGACACTCTGTTAAGAGAACCATGACGCTGGGCCGTTCTTTGTCATAATGTGCTACAAAGGCAGCCACCTCGTTTCCTCTTGACAAACCGGATAAAAGTAGTAGCTAGGCGGTGTTCCAGTCCCTCCTATGATTATGCAGTGTTTGATGAGCTATGTTGTCTTAAGTGATACTTGAACATCTTGTAAAACTCTTTTCTAATCATAATCTGAATTCTATACAAAAGATTTAGGATTTTTGTCAGATTATGTGTCAAATGAAATGAGTTATGTCAAATGCAAAACTGTGCCCCAAGCATCAGAGCTCCATATTCCAATGAATAATTCAGCTGTAACTCAGCTATTCCCCATGGCATCTGTTTCCTGGAAGCTTAATTAATTTACATTTCATTCACTGTGTGACCCCATAATCAAATCAGACTTATATGACAAATGTTTTTATACTTGAAAGCCTCAATCCTGTTTCCTTCTGTGGAGCAGAAAACATATGTGTAATTTGGATTTAGGCTTCGGATTTTATCTGGGCCAAGGTCTAGCATAACTATTCCAACCTATAGGCTGTATTCAGATATTAATGAATGGTCTGTTTACATGGTGTCAGAGTGCTAGTTTTATGATCAACATTCACTACTTAATCACAGTTGCGGGTAATAAAATCCAAACTGCAGAAAACAGAGCAATGTGAGTACAGTGACAGAAGGTCTCAAGAAAAGATGGAGGGAGAGGGAGCGGGAGAGAGAGAGAGAGAGAGAGCAAGAGAAACAGAATGAGAGAGAGAGAGCGAGAGGAAGAGAGAGAGAACCAAGAAAGAATGCTCTGCATGGAGGGTGGAATCAATCTGGAGGCCACCTCAATCCTTCAGTCTTATCTGGTGCAGTGGTGCAGGCTGTGGGTCCAGATTGCAGATGATCTACATGCCTTTATGTAAGTGGAGCTAATCTGTCACGGCCTCGGGGAGGTGGAGAGAGCCACACAGAGCCACGGCGCTTCATCACTCAGACCTTCCGCTAAAGGCTTAAACACTATACCAGAGCTACTCCTAATCAAACACAGCCGCACAGCAGCCGCCATTCAGTGCATTACTAATCAACATATAGAATGGAAATGGTATTCTAAGATGTAGTGCTCTGCAAAGGTCTTAAGCCAGCCAAGAAAAATCTTTAAAGCTATTTTACTGAGTTGTTTTTTACTTGTGGGGACACCATATGGTGTTGGTAACTTAACATAATGGATAAAAAACCTAAGCTTTAATGATTATTTCTAATGATTTCGATTATGGAGTTAACCGGGATCAGTTATGATTTGTTTGTGGCAGAAACAACAAACAGCAGTACAGTTAAAAAGACACTGGTACCTCAGGAGCTGGTTAGAAGAACACGAGTTTAGTTCCTGTTCTCCAGCTACTTTAACAAGTATTAATAATCTTAATAAAGGACCAATTAGCCAAACTAGGGAGTGGATGCTAACTGTGAACATTGGGTTTTCTTGAAGATAGACTTAAGCAAAAATACCACCAGACATCAAAATACATGTTTTTTGTGTTTATCAACACAAATGTTTTTGGGTTTTTTTTGAATATGTAAACACATACTGACCAGATAAATGAGTTTGCATATCATTGTATCAAATATCTAAGACTTCTATGAAGTACTATACATGCTTAAGTGAGGATAATTCAGCTTAAACCTTGGCCTAACAGGCCATTATAAGTCCAGTAAATCTTCCTTGCTTCCTATCCTGAATTCCCAAATGTGGGAACATATTGGTAAAAGCCTTAGTTAAGCTGTCATTTATCCATCTTTAGTGTTTAATTACATCAACTTTTGGATGCTCCATGCTTTTCACAAGCCACCTTGTGGTCTTT
This sequence comes from Hemigrammopetersius urotaenia, assembly GCA_037974485.1. NCBI lineage: Eukaryota > Metazoa > Chordata > Actinopteri > Characiformes > Alestidae > Hemigrammopetersius > Hemigrammopetersius urotaenia. The sequence continues at coordinate 20,582,204 of JBBPDC010000129.1, forward strand.
TGAGAAGTTAATGCCAGTTTTTGAATGGTGCCTATTAGACAGCGTTTCAGCGAGAATTCAGCCCTTATTATTACTCTGGTTTCTCGGGTCCCGACGGCCTGAATCTGCTTCCATTTTCCTGAAGTTTCGCCTCAGTTCAACCCTTCTCCCAGCTCATTCTCCATTCTACAATTAATTCACTCATATATCCTCTGTTCCAGTCAAGGGCATGGCCCTAGATCTCTTAATTAAAGAAGAAAGGAGGAAGAAAAGAAGAAAGTTCCTCCGTCTTCAAATGAAGCCCAAATTGGCGTGCAGCTCGATCTGATCATTTAAACTCACTTAACCCCCCTTAATTAATCCCCAACACATACTTCACACATTCAGTGCAGAGTTAATGAAATTAGTGCAGCCAAAGTCAAATAATATATCCCTCCGACAGTGATGCTGCAACCCCACGTGTAGCTTAAAAGATGCTTAAGGAGGTTAGCTACATGCCAGAGGGTGGACGATTGAGTGGAGGGGGTGATGCAATGTGCGAGGTGATGAAGTGAAAAAAGTAAAAGAGATAACAGTCTGACAAACTGAAAGAAAAACAAAAGGTGATAAATTCTAAAGATTTATTGAAATTCTCCGTACATGTGAACACCCCCGGCCCGCTTAGACACATCATAATACAAGGTATTTTCTATGCGTTAATTAAATTAATTTGGTCATGTAGACACAAAACAAAAGAGATATTTTAGTATATTAGGACAGTGATTCAAACTTTATATAATACCTTATCATATAAATTTGCCTTTGGGTGAAACATGAACAATGAACTCACAAACGAAAGGCACAAACAGTGTGAGGTATCTGACAGATCAGTTAGCTGCACGTTTGTAGTGTGTACATTCAGGCAGCAATCCACTGTTAAAGGTAGTCACAAATTCAGCACCAGGGAAAAAAACACTTCAGGTCAGGCTCCTCTCTGTTGTTTGATTGGCAGATTTGAACAAGTCCTGGATCACACTGTTTCACACGGACTGGTGGATACGCAATCAGGCCATAGGGAGCTCATGATGGGCTGCGTAGCGTCCTGTCACGTAGTGGTAAATCTGTGGAAAGTAAATCACATTTTTTCAAAAGGCATCCCTTCTCAATAGCAATCCATCTGGAATATGTTGATTCAGATGGACACAGCAGAATTAGAATAAAACTTTTCCTCTAAACCTTTCCTTCATATATCCCTGACTACTAGACTTTGCCTGACTGGCACTCACAATAGTTAAATAATGGTATCCATATGAACCTAGAAACAATTTTTGGGCGAGTTTTTCTCAAATAAGACAGGTGCGTCAGATACTGGCACAAACCCATAAGCCACAGTATGTTAAACTCTGTATGTTAAATTTTAACATTAAACTTACGTTAAAATTAAAAATTCATATTCAAGTGTGCTTGCTTATTATTAACTTATTATTTTAACAAAATGAACATTTAAATCTGTTTAAACATACAACTGAATACTTAATTATCTAATCATTTCAGTGCTAGTAATAGAATTAAGGTTACTTTACTTAAGGAATTATGAAAATGCACATAACCGACTTTCTATTCAGACCTACAGCCCTGTATGCTGGTTTAAGGTTGACATATGTTTTCTTGTGAAATGGAGAACAGTCAGAGCATTCAGCACAATAAGCTCCAGCTCCAAAAAAGCTTTGTATAAAAAGTGCCATAATCATATTAGGACTCGACATTGGATTGATGCAAATATTTCTACAATGGCACAACAGATGGCTTTTAGGGCTTTTGCCAACATATTCATATGAACACAAACCAACCTCCTGATGACTTGCGAATATATAATTCAGTGGAAAAGGGTATTAAATGATTTAATTAGAATTTCTTTTAACAACAAGGGGAAAGGTTTACAGCTCCCCCTCAGTTTTCCACATTAAAAAGCTTGATATCTGAAAAGGTTTTTTTTGCATTCATAATGGTAATAGCTACATATAAAATTGTTTCATTGCATCCTTAAAGCTGTCTAAGCACCGGAAAAAACGCATTAAAACATGTGCTCCAACAGGCACGGAAAAACTTCAAATACCTCGCCGCATCTACATGAGCCTCGGTGTACTGAAGCCGAGCTGAGGCAGCAAAGCTCCTATGCTTCTATTCTTAGCTGTAATGGGCAGTTATTATCAGCCTCCCTATACATAAAGGCCATAAAGGAGTGGTGTGCCGTGCTACTGGTGCGAGGCCCACCTGCCGTTCGATGTCGGCGAGCAGGCTGCTGGCTCCCAGACGGAACAGGTGAGGAGTCAGCCACTCGTTTCCCAGCTCTTCCTTCATCAGAGCAAGCCACACCACAGACTCCTGCGCTGTTCGAATCCCCCCAGCCGGCTTAAAACCCACCTGAAACCGTCACATGTGCACACACAATCCCTTGAAATGTTTACAATAACTTGTCATTTTCAGATACACACACATATACATATATATACAGTATATGCAGTTATGTTCCAAGAACACCCGCTTATAGTGAAAAAACGCGTTGTTGTGATGTGGTTAAAAGAAATAAAATTTATTCATAGTTTTCATAGTGTAACCCGTAAATGTGCTCCCAAAACAATCATTTTAAACTCATTACCCCTAAAGAAAATGTAACAGTAAACCCGTATCCGTACTGTACAGTTTACACTGAACTACTGCAGTGCTAAATACCAATGTTACACCTGTATAGACTGGACCGTAATTAATTCATGGACGTTTCTTTGGTACAAGCAGGTAATATAGTAATAAATGAATTTAATTTACAGCAATAAAAATAAAAGGCATTCAGGATGATCACTTTATCCAGGTCATCAAAAATCTGATGTTCATTATTCTGGACACATTTCACCTATTTTTTGTTGTATGTTTTTACAGCTTTAAAACCTATGAAGCTGTGGAGCAAAACTGAGTGTATATTATTTAAAATGTCATTCCAAACTTCTGAAGCCTTCTCTGGCTTCAGGGGAGCTGAAGGAGTTCAGAAGGGGTTGGGTTCGCTCCGATTTTACCTTGTGGCCGGTCCTCAGATAGTAGTCACGGATTGCCCGCACCATCACTATGGCAACAGGATAGGTGGCATTGACAGACTCCTTGCCAGTTGAAGTTTTGATGAAGTCGGACCCTGGCGGCCAATAAGAAGACAAGAGTGAGGCCTGCTTCCTGCTGCTGCATATTCATACTTTACAAATACAAAACAACGTTGGATGTTTTATTAAAACCCCTCTGATCTTTATAGCTTCCTCCTATTCACTTATGTAACCTGTGAAACTGCATAAGACTGCTTTTGAAATGTTTACAATCACTAGACATTTTCACAGGTAATAGATACTTTACTCAGTATCTTTTACACTGTTGTGTCAGAAGAAATATCTATAATAAAAACACACACACACATACATTATATATATTAGTGCTGGGTCGTTATCGGCGTTAACGTGGTGCGTTAATGTGAGACTTTTATCGCGTGATAAAAAAATATCGCCGTTAATCTATTTAAAAAGTTGGGTTTGCGGGGCTGGGTCTATACTATGCAAGCTAAGATGACTTTCACCTTGATATTTTAGCACAGATTTACTCTCTTTCTCTCTGTCTCTGTCTGTCTCTCTCTCTCGTTCATGACTTTTCCGGATCGCGCCCGTTTTAAACCCGTCTCGCTTTCTCTGTCGTTCTCTCGTGCGCTCTCTCTGTGCCTCTCTCTCTCTCGCTCTCTTTTACTCTCTCTCTCTTGCCCTGTCTTACTCTCTCGTTCCTGACTTTTCCGTATTTAAACCTCAGGTTTATATTTACATTTTCTTTAAGGGTAATGTATTAAACTGAGTTCCAAATGAAATGAAAGTGATCTGGGAGAACATTTCGAGGCATATTTATGGTTTACACTATAAAAATAGGCATTGGTATAATCTTGGGGGGAGGTGGGCTTCAGACCTTTGGCAGAATTCAAATTAGCCATTTTAATCTAGATTAATTCCAAGATTAATCTAGATTTAAAAAATTCATCTATGCCCACCTCTAATATATATATATATATATATATGTATGTAATTAGTGTAAAAATAATTTAAATTAAGTAAACATATCTTTTATTTTACTAATAATGTATATAATTAGTAAAGTAATTTCCAGTGTTGATAGCGTATGTTTGTGAAAGCACAGTAAATTGTGATGTAAATTAATATGCATTACATAACAGGTCAACACTTTGAAATCACCTACAGAATCAAAACATTTGTTACAGTATATACAATTATATTATTGCAGGAGCAGCTGCTGGCCTAGTAATTAGGGATTTATTCCTGCGATCAGAAGGTTGTGGGTTCATATCCCAGGGCTGCCAGTACCCTCCCGACACACTGTTCCCCGGGCTGCCCACTGCTTCACTTGCTGAAGAATGAATTTTCTTCAGCAAGAAAGAATTTCACACTGAAGGCCACTTTATACAATGTGAAAATATATTTTTGAGAAGTTTGATTCAATATTTCATGGTACACAATATAATTTAATTATCTAATTATCCATTTTTGTGACGCCATCTACCCTCAGATATCTCCCCTTTCAATATATGATCAGTGCTGATTATTATAACTTCATTTTCAGAGTTAAACAGCTTTCAGTCATTTTAGAATCTTCTACTGCTCTATTCATCATTCTGAACATTTTAATGAATGATGCCTAGCATCATACTAGGAACTGGAACCTGTAGAGTTGCATAAGGATAACATTTTAGATTCGTTTACACACGTACGATACATTTCTACATTTTTTAACGGAAGAGTCCAAACATTTAAATGCTGGTGCAAATTTAACTGCAAGGAATTTGTGACGTGGTGCTAAAATGTGTTTACAAGCTTCACTCGTTTGGATGTACATATAATCCTTTGTTCATTTTGCAGAGTGAAGCACACCGTTCACAAAACCCTCTGTATTTACAGGCCATTTCATTCTTGGTTTAGGTTCATCCGAGTGCAGTAAAAAGAGACAGATCCAGAAACAGCGTTTCTATTCCAAGACGCTCGTCGCGTCTGGGCACAGGACTCAAATGAGCTCCAGAAATAGAAGATCCTGATGTGAAGATGCACATTTTTAGAACACGCTTCCATTCGGGAGCTTTGCAGGGCCGTCGGGTTGCTATACCCGGACAGGGCATTAGTCCTGAGAGCACACGAAGCCAGACAAGAACATATGCTCGCGTCGCAGAGGGGTGTGAGCGCGTTCATCAATAAGAACGCTCATTTTTCCCCTTCCTCTCTTTCGCAGCCTATTATGGTTTATCAGCGTTCTGATAAAAATAGAAGATAAAATGACGTTTTTAATGGATGAACCACAAACTATGGGCTGGTTTCGAACCCTTGGACCCCTTCTTCCCTCCCACCGACCCACCAACCCCCCAACCCCCACTCTCCTGCCCTGCCGTATGTCTAATGACTGTTCATTACCGAAACAGGACAAGATGAACATTTTCCAGTTCATTAAAGATATGTTCCATGTGTTTTTCCAGTTTCACCCCCACCCCACACACACCCCACCACCCTCCTTCTTCCCCCACTTCCTCTCACTCTCACCACTCTTTCACTCTCTCACTTCTCCCCTCTCCCTCAAACTGGCATAATCCTTGAGATTCGTTCTGGGGAGTCTTAATTACACCATAATGGATAACGGTTATTAAATGCGGCCGACAGTAATGAAGCTCTATTCATTTGCGGCGGTGCGGGGGTACACTGCCAGCGAGCGAGGGAGTAAAATAGCCTCAGCATCGCAGATTAATAGGTGAAATTATCATTCAATTTCAGAAACCTCATACGCAATTCATAGGAACAAGGGGAGATTAAGGAGTGAGCGCAGCGACAAAAGCAATGCATTTTAGTAATGATCCCTATCGGCGCCGCTGACAATTGGGTACAGTAATCGGCTTAACATGCGATGGCTATTTAAGCACACAGTTACTGGCTCAACGCGTGTGTGTGTGTGTGTGTGTGTGTGTGTGTGTGGTATTATGGTTGGCCATCTGGTAAAAAGCATGATAAAGCAACAGTTGAGCAACAGCACCATGCAGTGGGCAGTGTGGCTCATTGTGCAGATGCTGAAAGTTGACTCATAGAACATCTTTTGACTGTGTGCACTGAAACAAGCCGTTTCCTAACATGAAAGCAAGTACACTTGATCTGTCTAACCTCTTTCACTTGATTTCACTTTCTCTTCCTTGTGCAGAGCTGAGGCTTTCACCCTGCAGCCACTACACAGAACATGTTCTCAAACTCCAGTTCTAGATAACCAAAGCGTGGCCCACTTTAGAGTTCAGATATCAGCTTAGAGTAACAAGACAAGAACTGTCCGGTTACAGGACAGCAGTACTGCCTTAGCAGGATAGTCCAGTGTGAAGCATAATGAGGCTGTAAAGTACCAGCCTGTCTACTGTAATCATCTTAGTATCTTTATGTAATCTGTTTAATTTGGCTTTTTGGGTTTGGTTGGTTGCAGTGTGTCCTGAATGTAGTTTTTGGCTCAGAAACTTACTGTTAATGCATCACTACCTAAAACACATCTTATGTAAAAAAGTGTAACATTCACAAGCTGTAAATGCTTTTAACTTTAGCTTCATTTTTGATAAAGTCTTTTTCTGCCTGTTTTGGCTGCACTTTCCTTTTGTTTTCTTTGCCTCTATATTTCTCAGGGTTGACTTGCATTCTCCTTTTTAAAAACACAGACACTTTTAACCAACTTCCTCACCAGCAGAACCTTTTATATAGAATATAAATACTGATATAATAAAATATAAAATTAACCAAAACAATAGTGTCTTCCCATGATTTATAAATGTTACACATTGCTTAGGTTGTGCAAGATGCAGATCGAATCTTGTTCTGCTGGACAAGTGGTCACAGGTGTCTCAGACTACAGCAGACTGTAAACTGTGCCCTGTTATGAAACTATGGACTAGAGGTTAAACTTGAGTTTGAAAAAGAAAAGGAAGCTCTCTATGAATCCAGGTCTTTACCTGCCATCATCGACACCAGACTGGCCTTGTACACGTTGGTAAAGGTGCCCAGCTCTCCTACCGCCAAAATGGTCTTCATATGAGCATCCCCACATGCCTCCCGAAACTGACGGACTTCTTCATATAAGGCTGAGTGAAAGATGTTAAGGAGGAAGATCAAATTTCAGCTGATTTCATCTCATTTCAGTGTTGAATCTCCCAACATAGATTCAAAATAACTGGAATTACGTCTTAAATTCAGGAACGGACTCTTCTGTCCCACTTTATTTGGGTAGTTCCTTAAAAAATATCAACTGAATTTAACAAACTATTGGATAGAAATGTATTGTATTACAACGTTGAGGTAAAGGTTGGACTCGTGGTTAGGCTAAAGGGTTTTGCATAAATGAGAGTTAAATACAGTGTGAGCCTCTACAAACCATCCAAACTGGACCATTCAAATAAAGTGTGACCAATTCCTAACATCTAGTCCTGCAAGAATGTTGTTTATTGATCAAAAACTCCACACCTGCCCACTGTCCGGTAAGGGCCAATGTCCGATTAATAACAATGTCGATTTCTGTAGCTCCATCCTCTACAGCCATGCGGACCTCCTCCAGACGTGTCTTCAGTGGAGTCTGACCAGCAGGGAACCCAGTAGCCACTGCAGCCAGATGCAAAAACAGTAGAACCAGGGCAGTCAGTGTAGATGGGTCTAACTTTATGTGAACATTAAGTGAGATATGAACAGATTCTCATGAACGTTCAGGCATGGGGCAGGATCTCACCTGAAGCTACAGGCATGCTGGAGTTGGCAGCCTTCAATGACTTTACTGCATCGGCCACACGAGACGGGTAGACACACACTGCAGCAGTTGTAATACCTTTAAAAATACACACACACACACACACACATTTACATGACTTGATTTTAGAACAAAAAAAAGTGTTCAGGCTACTCTATGTTGTATTACACACTTATAATAGCTTATGCTGGTCATTTGTTCAAACAAAGAATCTTGTCTCCCTCTAGTGGGCAGCAGTGAAGATGCACAGAGAAGAAATTGTCTAAAAATGAGATCATTTTGTTTACAACATCAAATTGGTTCTGATTTCATATACATGAAATTCTGTGCAAGAACACTTTAGTTTAAAATAACATTCATGGATTTGTGGATTTTTTAAACCCCCTACCCCTATTTCTCAGTCATACAGAGAGGTTTGGTTTAAAATGGTCACTGTTGAGATAACTGCTGACTTGTATTGTCTATATAGTGGTAGTTAAAGGAACCAGGAGGCAATGTCTATACAGAATGACAAATGAACCTACACATGCCTTCTGAGCTTTTATAAGTAATGTTTATATGGGTAAAATAGAGTGAAATACTAAAAAAAGGGACTATTTGCAGATGTACTACTCTTTGGCCTCACAACACTCTGTATGCACCATTGTACCAATAATATATTTTAGAACTAATGTAAAAGAACATTTAATTAATCATTATATTCACAGGTTTCTGAGCTTTCAAAGACATTTCTTACTCAGTTCTGACTCAATGAGTTTCTCTAGAACAGAGCATTTAAAATCAAACCACTCTGGATGATTTGTGAATTGTAATCATTCCATAACTTCAAAAAACCAATGGAATGCCCTGTAATGATACAGATGTTATACTGAGGTAATAACAAAGATATTAAAATGGAACATAAATGTAATGAAATGTTCACCTCAGTCAGTACTGGGTTCTGCAAAATTGCCATTTAAGCTATTTTTGTTTCATTGTGTGCTCTCTTTAAAATGTTATTTTCCCGGTTTATAATATAATTTTACACTTGTCCTTTTTTATTCCCATCAAGTCTATTTAAACCAACAGATCCAGATTCACTGTAGAACAGTTACAAGTACAGATTTGTCTGGTTCTCATACAAGGTCACGGTGCTTCACTTAGCAAGTGCATGAAGACCTTTGTTGTGCATGTCCATGCTCTTCAGCAGGTCATGCCGGACTGGCTGTATGGCCTTCATGCAGAGCCGGTGGACGTTGGATGGCGTGTCATCACCAGAGAGGGTCGTGAGGTCGATGCATGTCACGGCCTTCAGGAGCCAGGCAGCCTGTAAAGTGGAACAATACAGGTCATGAGCTTTTCAGAGAGACAAAAATGTGGCTTAGTATATACACTGCTTAGAATTACTACTAATGTACCTGCCACTGTTTTTTGGCCACCTTGCATCCCTGAATTTGTTGCACCCTTTTCAGCACAGCCTGGGTGTTAACTCTGACCTTTGATACCCACTCTAGGTCTGTTGAAGAGAAAAAACAGTTTAAAGACATTACAGACTCTACAGCAAGCTACAGTCATGGCAGAATATCAACAAAAAGACTGGTTCCACATCAGCAAGGCTGCACTCTGTCACCATACTTTAAACTGCATGCTCATGCAATAAGAGAAGCACACCTGGAGGAAGATAATAGAGGATTCAAGACCGGTGCAGGAAACAACAGTAACCTTTGATATGCACTGTGTAGTCTTATGTTGTTTCTGTTTTGTACTTGGTGTTGCACCATGGTCCTGGAGGAACTATGCAGATAGTTGAAATGACAATATACACATACTTGACTTGACTTATGTGGGTGACACAACACTAATACTGGAAAATAGAGAAGACCTACCCGTCCTTAGGAGGAAAAAGCACAGAACGGAAAGATGAGACTTCAGCTTAATATGAAGAATTACGCTGGGAATTACGCTGGGAAAGACTGCTGACTTTGCAACTTTACTAAGAGTTGGAAAGCTCTGCCTGCTTGGCTGGATTAATAACAGCTAGATCTTCAAATATAGAGACATCTCCTTGGAGCAAATATGACCTGATCAGAATGCTTTATGGACATTTAAACTGGTTACTAAAAGCATTTTTCTTTCTTTCTTTCTTTCATAGCATTTGGCAGACACCCTTATCCAGAGCCACTAACAATCATTAGTGACAGGGACAGTCCCCCTGTAGACACTGAGGGTTTGAACCTGGGACTTTTGTGGTCATCGGGCAAGAGTTTTATCCAATTGGACACCACCACACCATTTTTCAATCAAAGATATTTCCGACCAATTTCAAAGAAAACAAAAAAAATGACCCTTGAACAAGTGTCACCTCTAACTCCAAGCCCAGGCAGCCAAACTGAAGCTTATTTTGGACATATTATAAGAAGAACCAATCAGTTGGAATGCCCACCATGCCTGTAGCACTTGAAGGTAAAAGAGGAGTCAGCAATAAGGATGGAGACAATCTGTGGAATCATGAACAAGCAATTACAAAGCCGATGTCCTCAAACAGAAGATGAAGCACTATCCACATGATTGGTGAGAATGGTACTTAATCATTTTAGGTTGAATACACTTGGCTCTAATGTCCAGGTGCTCCTGAAGGCCTTGATGATCAGAAGTGTTAGGTTAGACTGGTACTACACTCTACAAAGCAGCGTTTGTCAACCCTAACCCTGGAGGCACACTTTTCTTTCAGAGCTCCCAACACAACCTATCCAGCAGACTTGTTAATAACTCCATGAAGTGGGTGTGTAAAAGTAGTGAATGCACTAAAATGAGCAAGAGGATGGATACACACAATTATTCAAGACAACCGAGATGATGCTCTCATATAAACTACACATATAAAAGAGCAGGTTTCTCTTGGTCACTAAAACTGCCTCACAAGCAAGTCATGTGTAACTTATTAAAGGAAGAACCATTTGCAAGCAAGAGGGAGACAAAAACACATACTTAGATGGACAAAAGTATTGGGACACACCTGTTTTTCAGGATTTGGGCCCCCTTACTTCCAGTGAAGGGCAATCTTAATGCTTCTTAAAACTTTGTGGACACACAACATTTTCTGTTCAAGCATGACTGTGTCCCAGTGCACAAAGCAAGCTCCATAAAGACATAATTAGATGAGTTCGGAGTGGAGGAACTTGACTGGCCCGCATAGAGCCCTGACTTCAACCCCACCCAACACCTTTGGGATGAACTGGAACGGAGATTGCTATCCAGGCCTTCTCATTCAATATCAGTGTCTGACCTCATAAATTCTTTACTGAATGAATGGGCACAAATTCCCAAAGAAACTCCAAAATCTTGTGGAAAGCCTTCCAAGAAGAGTAGAACCTGTTAGAGCTGCACATGGGGGACCAACTCCATATTACAGTCTATGAATTACAGTATATGAATGCAATGTCATTAAATTCCCCGTCGGTGCGATGATCAGGCGTCCCAATACTTTTGTCAACATAGTGGACTTGGCTTACATTAGCACGTGCAGACAGATTAACAATTAATGTTTTCTAAAACATTATGCAGAAGCTTAAATCCTTACCTAGAGCAATGCCCGGGTTTCTGGTGGACATAATGAAAAAATAATAAGATCTAAAAAAAATGAATAAAATCTGATCAGTCTAGTCAGGCATGCACTGTGACAGTTTCCCAGGGCTTCTTCCTGCTCGAATGACGTGACTCTTGCGTCATCGCCGATCTCGCGTTTTCCTCCAATCACATGCCACCTCGGCAGGGGCGTCAAAAGTCACGTGTTTTGAAGGCACTGTTGGGTGTGTCCGAAACCGCGCACTACGCACTTTTAGTGCGCGATTTTTAGTGCGTAGTGCGTTCACACTGAAAACTAAGCTAAATTCAGTGCACTGAAAGTACCCGGATGGTGCACTGAAATCGGCCAGAAAACGCAGTGCGGAACGATGGACACTTTGCGCACTAAA
>JBBPDC010000129.1:20608465-20620662 GCA_037974485.1 Hemigrammopetersius urotaenia
ATCTTTAAGTCCATCTCATGAAAAATCGGAGCAGAAACAAAGGTGTTGCGTTTATATTTTTGTTGAGTGTATATTGTAAAAACCTGTTCGCCCAGCTCCTGTTCATCATCCTGTAGATTTCATTGCAGTGGAGACAGTATGCTGCACTTAGTTTGCTAGTCCTGAAATATTAAATTAAGGTCCTTGTTGAGCTTAGACAAGATTTTGTTGGACTTCTCAGTATTTTTTCATCCCTGGTTATTTGTTAGGCGGCATCAGAGAAGCGATGCAGAGCGAGGCCAGCTGATGGTGGTTGTGTCAACATGCAAGAAAGAAACATAAAGATGGTTAATGCATGTCATGATGAATATCACTCATATCTAGAGTGTAATTCAGACAAAACACTCGATAAACAAACTTAAAGACTGACTCTTTTTTTGCTCAAATGTTATATGGATATTGCAATAATGTCATTATATTGTGAAAATGTGTGTCATGACAGTCCTAATTCAGCCATTGTGCACTGTAGCCCAGTAATTACTGAATAATAATTAAGCTTTAATAGGAGGTTAAAGGAGTTATTAACTTCTCAGGCATTTTGAATAACATTTCACTCTATTCTGTTAGTTATTAAGTCATTATTCAGTTGAATAACAGTCATTTATGATGACAACTTGGCACACAAAGAAAGACACTCTGTTCATTCAACTTTTGGTGAAGCTGCTCTGAATCACAATGTGTCCTGCTTTCACTCCCATTCATGTCAACCATATACACACATCGTCTCCACACATCGTCTCCATCTGATTCAACTCCTGGCCCTGCACACCCACCACTGGAATGATATAAACACGCACACACAAACATACACCGCCCACTCCCACGTTCATTCAGCCCCTCTCATTTCAAACATGGCTCCACGTACCTGCAGCTGTCTGCGCTAGTGTAACACACCCACATGGACAGCAGCCCACGCTCAGAGGCCGGGTCCAGGCGGCCCTGTGACACACCGGCGGGGGAAATCCGACACACTTCAGTCCCTGCCCTGCGGCCGCGGTCTAACAGCCTGAGGTTTTGATGTGCTGTGACTCAGTCGTGCAGCCGGACACTGAAACAAAGCTGCAGCATCAGGTTATGGAGAAGCATTCGGTTCCTCCATGCCTCCATTGCCACGCTACTGTTCTAATGAATGCCTGCAAGTGACTCACCCATTCTAAGCAAGCCTTAGCTCAACTTACATGATTCACGCGGTTTCTTGATACAGATACTGAAAGTTCCATAATAACACATGCCATTGCTTCATTGACTCCCTGTTAATTGATCTGGCAGCACTGAAGTTATTCTCATGCATTTAGAATGGCTTTAGTCTATTGCAACATCAAAGCATGAAAGGCAGCATGAGTCAGGACACCTGCTGGACAAAGAATCTACGCTTCTTTATTTTCCAGCGCTTTTTATTTTAATCCGTATCACTTTTGTCTTTTTTATTTTTCCATCGCTCAGGTGACTGGTGAGCAGACATCCTTTTTCCTGTGTGTGACTAGGACACTTGAGAAGCAGTGAGAGAGAGAGACAGACAGACAAAGGGAAGGAAGGAAAGTTTTTGCCATTTTATTGTGAAAGATAGGAGGAAATGGATGAGGAAAGGGTGACATCCTCTCTCAGATACCACAGTCATTCATCTGCTTCAGCACTTTAAAAAGGACAAAAGAAAACACTTTCCCATCTTCATAGATCTCCTACAGATGTCTGCTCTTTTCTTTGCTACAGGCACCAAAAGCACAGTCTATTTTTTGAATAGCAGATCATGAGATGAGTTAAGCAGGTCAATTTGAACTTTCTGATGCATGTATCCGCTTTGTTTTATGTATATGATTTAGTATGTCTGTAAACATTTTTATAGCTCTATGCTATGACCCTGCCAGGGGCCAGAATGGCCAGCCCTCATCCCACTCCTGTTGAAGGACAAGGCAGGAGCAAGTTCTGGCCTTCTTCACAGGCAGACGCCCACACAAACCCTTCCAAACACTTGTCTGCAGGAAGCGGCCAGACACGAAGTGGCCTCGGAAGAGGCCGTGACCTCAGTGCTCGGCCCCCTTTGGACCCCCGTCTCCCAGACACTCAGCAGAGGCAGGCGAGCAAAGACCAATGACCCATCAAGCAGCCACTACAAAGCTCTACTCTTAATCAGACCTAAAGACATGGGAAACGCACTTTCACGCTGTTCTCCAAAATGTTCTCTGTCATCACAACAGCTCGGGGGGCCCCCAAGAGTTACTGAGGCCACTCTCCTCTGCCGGAAAGAGCCGGAATCAATAAAACACTGGGAGGAATTTCATCCTAAGTGCGTGATCTTTCCCTCCTCTGATGACTCCTTGTGGACCCACACTATTTCATCTTTGCTTGCAAGCTTTAAACCACATTGAGGGTGCTTCTTTATCGCATTTTCACTTCTGCTTCAAATTGCGATAGCACGTGCAGGGACTGCGGGACCATCGATTGAGAGCGAGGGCACATTGACTGTACGTGTGGTTTTAAAATCATTTTAAAATCGTTTGTTTGGAAGTGGCTGGAGGACGTCACGCACGTGCGAGTGGGGCGAAGCGTGTGTCATCCCATGCTACTTATTGTCTTTTTCTGTCTTCCCTCGAGGAGATACAGAACTCAGACTTCCTGAGCGTCCCGAGAGGGATATTGAGGTTAAATATTTACTCAAGAGGCTGGGAAGTGGCTCTAGAGGGGTGTGTGTGCATGTATGTGTGTATGTGAATGTGAATGGAGGAGGCTGTATCCTATTTTTACAACACTAGCTTAAGCCCCTGTTTATCATGTGGTGAGGTCTCCTGCTCACTGTTACTGTCAATATCATTGTTCGCCAGCAAGGAAGAGGCTCCTGTTGCATGAAGACTGATGGTTCTGTCCAGGTTGTCCTTTGTAAGCTCTGTCCATTAAAACCTATTTTCAAGGTTGAGACAGCAACTGCATTCCTTGTAACATGACAAATGCACGATAGTCCAGCTGGGGAACGCATAGAATTTCCCGCTAGAATGAAATCCAGGCCCCGTCTATACATCTAAAATCAGTGTACCAAAACAAAAACTTCCTACAAATCTCTTGGCTCCCAGACCCAAATCCAAACTTGAGTTAAGTGTTAATGGTCTTGTATTTGTACATTTCAACTTATGATTCCAGCAGGGGATAATAGGCAAAAACACTGAAATATGACTATCACTTAAATTACAAAGAAAATGCCACAAAGGATTCTTTAAGTGATGCCCCAGAAATCCCATGAAAACTTATTTAAGGAACCAAAAATGGTTCTTCAATGACGCAATGCAAAAAATCCTGTCTGGCCCCTAAAGTGTAGAGTGTTATAGAATATCAGTTTAGCTTGAACTAGCCTTTAGTTTCATAATGGATACTGAATTACTGTATATATATCAATATAATACTGATCTTAATATAGCTATTGATTAATAGAGTCACTGATGTGAGGCTGTAGATGCTACACAGCTAAAAATTCAATTTAACTTAACCAATGGCATAACCTGAATCTACCTTCAAATGAAAAAAAAATAACTTCCAGTGAATAATAATTGGCTCCCATGCGCCATGGACCTCAGTATGAGTGAGATTCCTCCTCTCCTGATAGCTATGCAACTTATCTACACCCACACTTACATTTACATTTATGGCATTTATCAGACGCTTTTATCCAAAGCGACTTCCATTCCCTACCTACAGGGGACAGTCTCCCTGGAGCAACTTGGGGTTAAGGGTCTTGCTCAGGGACCCAGTGGTGGTATGCTGAAGGTAGGATTCGAACCTGTGACCTCTTGTTCCAGAGGCAAGTATCCTACCCACTGAGCTACCTCCACCCACCCACTTAGATCACATTATACATTTTTATTGTCACATTCATAAACTTGTATGCTTTATTTGTCATAGAATCAAGCTAATAGTAGTATAAATGCTTGAATCAAATGAAAATGTGAGAAACACGACCAAGGGATCTCCATGATCCACTGTTTCACTCTTGTGAGTGGTGGTAGTGGTGCCTATGGAGGCACATGCACTGCAGCAGCACAGCGCATGAATAGCGAGTCTTAGCCAGGGCTCGACAGCAGCTGCACACAGACACACAGAGCAGGAAGTGTGTTTTATTTGTTCAGCGGAGAGGACGGACATCCTTTAGAGTTGAAGATACAGGAAACGGCCAATTAAGTGCATGTGTAGCTCACCTCAAAGAAAGAGAGAGAGAGAAATATGCATGTTCTTTCAGCACATATAGAGACGTATACTTTCCATCAGCAACTTACATTTTTCTTTTCTGTCAGAACGCTGCAAACAATGGTCTGTTTAGACGAGGTGGGTTGCGTCGGCTTCTGTAAATGTTTAACTAGCTGGTAAGCTTAATGTTTAATCAGATAAGCAGCCATACTATGGAGCGTGGGCTCAATGCACCTAGACATTTCACACAGATTTCATTCAACTACCCCTGTAGGTTTATAGCCAAGTAAACTGATGTAAATGCTTGAAATTGGCACGCTTTACACGCTTCATAGAGCAAAGCTCTAAGCATGTGCAGCACAATCACAAGCCTCAAATTCTGTTTATCTGTGAGGGCCGAACAGTTCCAATGGATTTATTATATCTCTTCAGACACTTGAACATGCTAAGTTTGTGAAAAATGTGCTAAGACTTTTTTTTATTTACATAGATCTATGGATCAGAATCTGTGGATCTATGGACAGCTGGTATAAATGGTCCGGTAAAGCATAATTCCCCCTCTCCCACCAAGATAGGGTTTCACTTTTGCTGCTGATAAATGACTTGAAGCAGTGGACCTTCTGTGGATCTACGATAAATAGAACCCTCAACAGGTCATTAAAAATTGCAACTGGCCAAAAACCCATTATGGTATGCATGGCTCAATAGCAACCAAACTTTCTACTGAAGAAAGAAATTGCACATGGTAAAAGAGTTCTAAACATTTTTTGCTTAAACTGTGCATACCTGCTTAAAACCAATTAGCAACCTTGGGTCTTCATTTTTAAGAGGGTAATATTAAATAAGGTGCATTCAAAAACTGCTGAATTTATGTACTGTATACTGGTCCACTGACACAGGGAAGATGATTCAGCACCTCCTTGCTTGCCCGGAGCCGGTAGTCCTTTTCATGGAAAATGTAGTCATGATAGCGGTTACTCCATCCAGACAGCAAACTTGTTCCCACCTCCTCTTCTACCCCTTTCCACTACCACCCTTACCCCACCTGCCCCTCCCCCAGTGGGTCAGTCGGGAGGGATTAGTGAGCAGCTCTATGATGTGTGCTGCCACTAACGACGAACTCCAGAACGGGGTGGGCTTCATGTGTATTGGCTGGAGAGAGGAAGGGGTACTGGGGGTTTCAATGAGTGACGGATCGCGGCATTGTGCAGGGAACAGTGGAGCTTTGAAGTGAGGGCCACCCTCCCATTCAGAGGGGCCGCAGCAGGGCAAAGGTCAGGGACTCAGGGGTGGGCCACGTCTTCCCAGTGAGGGTGTCAGAGAGAGGAGGTAGAGATGTTTCTGAAATGGAACAGGGGGAGGAAATGGTGGGACAACCAAAGGGAAAGAAGTGGAGGAACTAGCAGCCAAGACCTAATTATCTATTTTTTTGGGGGGGGGGGCGGGATCCTCTATCTTTCAAACATAGAGTGCATATAAACTGCCCTGAAATGACCTCATGAAAGGTAGCCTTGATGCTCAGACAATAGAGTCACAAGGACATTACCCTTGATTCTGGACAAGCAAGGACATTTTTTAAATGTCTTTTTGTCCAGCCAATAAAATAACAGAGGCCTGAAGAGGCGGGGTTTACTGCTGAGTTTTGCAGTTGTGTACTGGATCATGGCGATAAATCACTGAAACAAAGACTGAATTGATGAACCTTAAAACAACACAATCACAATTACTTTTTCAAACAATTTGGGATTTAGTTTTTGTCTCAATTTTATTGAGACTTTATATTGTTTTTGTCTCTCTGTGTCTTTGCTGTCATTACAAAAGCAATTTCCTCCTGGATCAATAAAGCCTGATTCTGATTTGATTGTGATAATGAGGCATTTGGTTAAATCTTTATCTGCTTTAAAGCAAAAATGTCAAGCCTGGAGACCGAGTCTTAATTTTTAAATTAATTTATCAGAACTCATTCTCAGTGTTTTACAGTTTTATTGGTCATTTTAGAATCATCTACTAGAGTCAACTCAGTTTTTAGTTTTCTGGTTTTCTGGATGTGGTAAGGGTTGCACAGGATTGATCTAGTAAGATCTAGTTTCTCTTCTGAAGGAGTTATTGTTGCCTTCACTTATTTAAGTTTTGCCAACTAATGTTTATACACTGGACAAGTCAGGGCAAGTTCCACCAAAAAATTACATAAATCAAATCATGCAAGGTGGAATGTTTATGTAAAAGTATTTGGAGAACCCGAGGGTCTTTCTTTGTGCTGGAGAAATGGAAAGAGCTGTAGGCTAACAGCAGAGGTTAAACTGAGGAGGTTATCTATGAGCAGGTTTCTGTGAAAGGGTTTCCTTGTAAAAGACTTCACAGACAACGGTATTCACAAGCACCCATTTTTATTGTGCTGAATAAGGTGGTGAATATCTATAAAGAACTTTTTTTTTTTAAACAAGCAAGCAATTTGAAGTGTAATCATAAACAGCAATACTAGGTGAGACAGAAAAAGCCATAAATGTTAGAAAACATTTGAAGTTATATATCAGGCGGAGGAGGCCGAGGAAGCGGGCTGTAAAGCGTGCGTTTTTCGACCTCTTCTGCCCATAGCTAATGAAACTACATAACATTGCATAATGAGAAGAAAAAATGCTTTAAAACGAGTCAAATGTCCAGTCCATCTGTGACTGAGAGGCAGAGAGAAGCAGTCTTATAAAATGCCCCCCCCAAAAAATAATACATACATATACAACTATATATATATATATATAGAGTTGTATATGTATGTATGTACGTATCTATCTATTTATCTATCTATATATATATATATGTGTGTATATATAGTTGTTCTCCCTGCACTCAGTCAGCCTGAATTTAAGCAGATATTACGTTTGAATCATGAGGTAAAAAGAGGCCCTCTTAGAGGTAGTAATGTGTATTCGATTGTACTAGAACATGTTATCATGATCATGAAGATACAAAGTCAACTTCATTAAGACACCCACAGTGGAAAGCACATGAACAGTGGCTCCTGCGGATACACATTCAAACCAACAAATGAAGTCAAAGAAAGCACTCGAGAAAATGTTGACATTACCTCAGCAATATACAATGTCAGATATGTGCATCACAGTAAATTGCCCTTTTGTTGCCCTTGCCCTAAAGCGGCGACCACACTTCTTGCAAACAGATGTAAGAGTTAAAGTTAAAGTTAAAGGTAAAACACACGAAATGCAAACTGCCTCCCCAAATCAACAACATGCCACAAATGTCTGAAAATGCTGACAAGACACAAGCTCCATTTGCCATTTTTCAGTGCAAGGTATGTAGTATAGCTAAACGATCTGCCTCGTGGTCATAATATACTTTCGGTGATGTTTCTGAGAGTTGAACAGAGCTGAGCTGAAAGTATTCATGCATTCTGTACTGTAGAATGGTACTGTTTTGGGCAAGTTTAGCTGGCAAATGGATTTCTCTGCTGTGTCAATGTTGTTCCATAAGATGGGCTAGACAACACGTGCCATACACTCTTATAAAACGATGCCAAAAAGAATGTGTTCAGGTTAAAGAACTTTCACACAATACAAAGATTTTTTGCCAGTTTATGAATGGAACCTTTATGTTATGTGGAGTTTCTTTAAACATCGAATAGGTTCCACACATGTAAAAAAAAAATATGGCTCTACCATCCATTGAAAGGTTCTTTAGGGCAGTAGTTCTCAGACTGGTCCTCAAGGAACCCCAGACAGAACACATTTTTTCTCTATCCCTATGGGTTTCAAGTTGGGATGGACTGTCTGGGGGTACCTAAGGGCTGGTTTGAGAACCAACGCTTTAAGGAACCAAAAATGGTTCTTCTATGGCATCATAAAGAGTACCCTTTCTGTCAACTTTAATTTTGAGAGTGTACAGATTCTGTATTGACATTATTATGCATATCGGACTAAAAGAAGGTTGGTTATGCAAGAAACGTGCTCTCAACTTTAGGGCAGAGCTGTAGCTGGGCAGAAGATGGTACTGTGGATAGAAGATGTCTTTTTACACTGATCTAGAACCATGTTCACATGTACCCACTATAGAAGACAATGCAAAAATGGTCCAAGCTGTGTGCTCTAATCCATCTTCCACCCTCAGATCTTGCAGATCAAGCTATGTTCACATACACTTTAACCATTGCATTGACAAGTCATGGAGGTCAATAGAGAGAGCCGCACTTTCCAATGAACGTGCAGCTGCCTACAGAGGTACACAACACTTTTTTTAAAATCACAACTAAGTTGTTCCATAAAGATGCTCAAAGCAGGTTGAATACATGAATGTAGTTTTAGTTTCAAGCTGCCAAAAGGCAATGTTTCCAGAGTTTCAGTGCCTGCTCTCACACAGGTAAGCTACACACCGCAGATGTGAAATGATGATGCGGTGTGGGCAGTTTTGAATACTGCTGCACACTCTATATCTCCTCAGGTAGCATTACAGTGTTTGAGCAAGGTTCAATGTTGGTTTGCAGCTGCCACCCAAAAGGTAGCGGTTCCATGCCTCTGAGAACGCATGAATTCAAAAGGCACGGCCACAGTTCCACTAGCTTTCTTTGAGGCTCTACCTCAGGCCCAGTTAACGTTTCGAAGGTTTTCATGGTGATCGGCTGAAAAAGGTGTAATTTCTTTTTTTTCACTACATAAGAAGCATTACATATGCACCAGTTTGAACCATATAGCAAGAACAGAAAATCACATTTGTGTAAAAGACACAAAACTCGCTAATCAAGTATATCTCAATATCTACTAATTTTTTTCAAAAACATATTCATGTATGTAATATACAAAACCCGAACATATATATATTTTTAAACCTGAAAAAAAAAGTTTCAAGTTTTTGTTTTTTTTATTTTCCATTTTTTCTATTTCGAAGTCTTCTTCCCCCAGGCGAATGCGATTTAAAAACTGAAAGTTTTGTAAAGAACAGATCTTGTGCAGTCCTCATGTTTCTCAGCATACGTCATTCGAAATCACTCTAAAAGAGACCAGGCTAAAAATCATTCATTTTTCAAGACTGGAGGTAGGTATTTGTCAATTGATTATTAGTCCATTTTTTTTATCTCTCTCTTTTTCTATCTTTTTTTTTTTTGAGGTACGCATCTGAATAGTACATAGCTCAGAACAAATGTAGAACCAAAGAGAGAGGGGAAAAAAGAAAAAAAAGGAAACCAAAGCAAAAAAAAAAAAAATACCCATTCGCAATAATATCATTTAGTGTCGTAGGAGCCCTTGATCCTTAGAAACCGTTGAGTAAATCAGTACAAAACATATATTCAAGTTAAAAATGTAAAACAGACGTCCCAGTCGCAGAGAAAGAGAAGTGTTACACGTCAGATAAATGAAAAAGTTAAAATAAAGGAAAACAAACAATATCAAAACAGTACTTATTCCCTTAGCTGCTTGATGAGTTCAACACAAGAATACAAGAATACAAACACACCTCGGATTTCAGTCGTCACCCGCCCGACTCTCACAGATCGTTTTTTTTTTTGTTTTGCTGTGCCATCACGCAAACGTGTTACAAACGTTCTGATAATGTTCACGTTTTTTTTCTTTCTTTTTTTTTGTTACGACATTGGCACTCACTGCCATCCCCCTGCTTTGCAATGAGTAGTTTATAGCAGCGTGTGTCTCACGAGCTGGTTTGCTGGGTGAAGAAATCGGAGGTAGCTTTGAAAATGGTGAGGAGATATTGCATCGGCGACAGTGCGCACCCGCAGTCTTCTAAGGTCACGCTGTCACTGCGGTTCAGGTATCTCATGTGTCTTGAGGTATTGTGTGGTTTTGTTCCTGTGGTCTGTCGTTTTTTTTTTCAGTTCTTGAGTCAGAATGAGTTTTTATACTTCCCTTTAATTGAAATCGCTGGAAATTATGTTTTTTTTCTCCCTCTCTCTCTCTTAAAGCTATGACTTAAAAAAAACAAAAAAACAAAAAAAAAAAAACATAAAGAAACTCAATCAAACAATTATGTACACGTCAGCTGGTTAAGATGCCAGGTTTATGAAAGTATGTACAGTAGATTGCTGCATAAGTTCGTGAGGACTGGAGGAGAATCGCGTCTGACAATTTACAGGAGAACTTTATTTCACCACCAAAGACAGAAGGGGACCAGAGATGCAATATCAAAAATGTCTCATCCCCTTACACCAAAACAGGCCTGCAACTGTCTGAGTCTTTCTGAATAGACAGATAAAGAAAAGCCCTGCATGATTTGGATTAAACTCATGATATAAATACAAAAAACATGTAAGCTTTAGAGTGAGAGTACAGTGTTTGCTAGCTAGCTCGAAAGTCTTCAACAAATTTAACTAGGCAATACTACCCTCTGTCCTTTTAGCACCATTAGGTTGCATTGAGTTTATAATTGTATTTAGTATGTCTTAAAAGGATGACTTCTTTGTAAATTTTTGTAAATATGGTCCAATATAGAAATAGCCACAGAGGGGCTTAGCAAACGGTCATTTATGCCACTCTCCAAAAGGCCTTTATAATAAAAATGTGATTTGAGCTGCATAATTAGACAAATATATTAAAGCTTGTTTACTTTTTGGTGAAGACGCATATTTTTATGCATTTTAAGCAGTTCAGTTTAAGGTATGTTGAAATGTTATTCTTCACAATGTGAAATTGAAAACCTTACATTCTCTTCTTCTTGCTTTTATTTATTTTTTTTAATTTGATCTTTTAATTTGGGACATGTAGGATAGTCCAAAACATAGTATCACCAAGCCGCCAATTTATTCTTTTAATTTTGCCTAATCTGTGTTACAGTTGGTTGCACAAAGAACACGAGGCAGATAAGGCACTCTTTTGAATGCGGCACTTTATTCAAATATAGTATAACTATGCTTGATTATTTGTGTTAAATATCAGAGAGCTTCTTCCTGTAGCCCTGCATTTGATTCTTGATTAAATCAGCCATTTCATGAAATCAGCCAATTAAGGGTCCCTACTTTTCTAGCATTTTGCTTTTATCAGCTGAGCACTGGCAAGACACAAACGCTGTCTCCTGATATCACAGGTTCCTGTCCTCTGCTGTAGGGGAAAAGAACAGAGACCAAAAACTAGTCCATTACTCCTCTGTCTTTGGTGGCATGACACTGAAACGAGGGGGTTTGTGCATATATATGTATGTGTGTGTGTTTGTGTGTGAACATTGTGTGTATGATGCACTTGTGATGGACTGGATGTGTCTCTTTGAGGCTCCATCACAAATACAGAAATGGTCGCATGCTCTGACTGTTTTTTACGACAAGACTAAACACTTTAGTTCTTCCTTCGCCACCGTATCCTGGAATATCAGTCAGCGAGAGAGTCTGAGTGTCAAGACATCACATGCGGCCAACCCCTGCATCCCTGTGCTACAGCAGTTTGGAACGTGGAGGTGGGCAAAAGCAAGGTGGCTCCAACTGTCATCTGCGCTGCTTTTTTTGTTTGTTTGTTTGCTTGTTTTCCTCTCCGGGTTCATGCTCTGAGGTGTTGTGTGTGCTGATCACAAAAAAACAAACAAACCAAATCAAACAAACAAATGAGAAAAAAAAACCCAAACAAAAACAGTAAAAAAAAATGTAAAACAAATGAAAACAATCTACTTAAATGAGAGTGGAAAGTCAACAATAAGTGGTCAAGGCAGTCTTTTCCCTTGGAAAGAGCTGACAGATGGATGAGGTAGAGGTAAAATGCTGTGGTTGTTTAGTCCTCCTCGGGCGACCCCGCCTCCTCCTCCTCTACCTACAAGACACAAAAACGGCCTCCTGTCAATCACTGCCATTTCAAACACACACCAACAGCACTCTCAGCACTTCCAAGTCTTGACACTTGAGGCAACGTGGAAAATGTAAGAAAGTCATAAATGCTCCACAATCAGTGTTGCCAGACTGGGCGGTTTTCTGCCCAATTGGGCTTCTTTTGGTCATGCTGGGCTGGGAAAATTGGCATTGGGCGGGTCTATAAAATTTGGGCTGCTTT
>JBBPDC010000129.1:20620762-20644810 GCA_037974485.1 Hemigrammopetersius urotaenia
GCTGCAGGAACGGGTGACATCAGCCAGTTTCAAACCTCCCCAGCAAGTGTTGGGGGGATTTGATTCCTCCATGTATTAACCTCATGTTTGGCTTTAATGGACTGTACGTAGTTATTAGTGTTCAACATTCTTCAGTTCAAGAAAAGAATAATAAACTTCGAGGTAAGATCTGTTCTATAAAAACTGCACGTGACTGACTAAATAGTTCTAATGTTTTGCTGACAAGGAAGCTTGTTTGTAGCGTCATGCTCTTTATCAGGCTACGTCTATACTTTTACATTCAACATAAGTGTTTTGCTAGGTGGAGATTTGGGCTTGTTTTTATTGAAGTGGGCGGGATTTAGTTGAGTTTGGGCTGGAAACTGTCGCTCAGATCTGGCAACCCTGTCCACAATGAACAATGTGACTGGACCATAGGCTTGCACTGCCTCTGAACAAACATCTGGGTATAAGGCAGTTTAATACAGGAAGATTTGATACACAACATGTCCAAAGGTTTCCAGAGAGTGAATTGTTTTGAATTGTGTTACGTAAAGTGCACCCACTGCTGACATGGGCGTTAACTCTGCAGAATAGCTTGTAAATTTTCTCTAGACAGGCACTGCTGATAGAATGGGAGGCTCTGGGACAGCAACAAAAGAAGTCTAGTGTCGGCTACAGGCATATTAGGCCAAGCGCGAGTGTTTGTAGGACTGAAGTGTTTCAGACTCTCTCACTCATTTCCACCATCTAGAGTATCTTAATAAATAAGGCTGTAACTCATGAACATTTTTCTCAGGTGGAAGCATGCCTAAGGAAAAGACCTCAAGGTGTAGTTTTGGACTAGTGCAAAACTAAATGCAATGAAATCCTCACAGCAATGTTCCAACATCTAGTGTAAAGCCTTACCAGGACAGCAGAGCCTGCCCCTGCAGCAAAAGCAGACTGGCATCCTATTAATGCACTTGACTGAGCAAATGTCTACAAATTTTGGACACATACTGTAAATGCCTGGTCTCTGAATTTAGTTTGTTTATAGATAACATTTATTTCCAGCATAAAAGGTTCCTTTACTGTCTTTACACTGAAGAAAGAGTCTACCAGGTGTTTGTCTGCTTGAAGCCATACAGTTCCTCACTGTTTTGGTTTCCTTGTTTTTTTCCCTCCGCATTTTTTCCCTCATATATCCAACATTCCCCAGCTGCTGCTGAGATGACCACCATTGAGAATGAAGGAGTGAGAAATGGACAAGAAAGAGCAGGAGAAAGAGAGGGGACACGTGGCTCTGGGCACTTTTCAGATTGAAATGGATGTCATTTTCCACATGACTATGTTCGGAGGCTTTCACAATTTATAACCTTCTTCCTTTCCCAAGTCACCACACAGCTTTCATTCATAGGAAGGGCTGCTGCAAAAGACTGTGAAATATGTGAATGTCTTTTCATTAATGCAATAGACTCTTCAGCTGTGATGAACCAACCAAACATCAGAGAGAGAGAGAGAGAGAGAAAGAAGGAGAGCGGGAGGGAGGGAGAGGGAGAGAGAACTCAGTCATACTAAACGTACTTCCCCTAGCAGCTACATCTTGTGCAGATAAAGAATACTAAAGATTTTTTTTTTTAACTGTACCGAAGTTCAGCATTTAAATGGATTCCAAAGAACACAAATATATAAATAAAATAGCTGAATAAGCAATTTTGAGAGGCCAAACCTGTGAACATCACTGACGATTAAAAATAAAGGTTCCTGGGTGGTCTTAGACATGGTCCTACAATCACATGTACTAACTGATCTAGAACCTTAACATTATGCAGAGGGTCTTCAAAGAACCAACAGTGGTTCTTCAGTGGCATAATTCGAAGGAACCTCTTTGATAGGTTTAATAGTAAGAATATGCTAGTGCCTGAATAATTTCTCTCTAGTAGATCTTGAAAGCAAGCAAAAAGGAGAGATTCTAAACTTCCATTGTGTGTAAACTGTGATATATATATCAATCAAATCGTCAAAAAAAAACAACAAGAGGAACTCTGGCACAGGTTCATGCTGGACAGCTCTTTCTCTACTCTGGGACACCCTCCTTTCATGTAGGGCATGTTTCTGAAGTCAATTAGGATGTTGTGCTAGGCAGAAAGAAAGGTCAAATGGTGGCCTCTGGGTCAGAGCTAAACTCTCTGTTCACCTATAGATTCCTGCTGGGTGAGCGAAAGAGAGAGAGAGAGAGAGAGAGGGAGAGTGTCAGCAACATTTTACAGGCTGCAGCTCCTGTGCGTTCCCACACAGCAACAAATCAGGCCGCAGTTATGCATTCCCACCACAAACTGGTCCGCACCAGCAAACAAAGGGGAGACGGAGGGAATTTCTTACCCATTTATTACTTTCCATAGGTACCTTTCCACACTATGCTACACAGTCAGTGTTGGAAGCTTTGATATCCATGTATCTTACATCCCATTTTAGCAAACAGGCACCGATATGAACAGTTTGAAGCAGAATGTGCAAAAAACACTTTGCACATTAACCCATTTAATCCCAACAGAGATCGACGTGCTATTTTGGGGTTGTAAAACTCTAAAACAGTTGTTAATGTGTTTTCTATTGTACAGAAAACAACACATTAATTTACAGGTTGTCTTGGTTTCACACATCACGTGAAAGATCATGCCTGCATAGAAGCCCTACAAGAAGAAGTTACTAAAACATAATAAAGATAACACATTTGGAATATATAATCTCTATAAGTTTTATGAATTATATTTTAATAAGATTCTACTGAAATATAAAGAGATATAAACATGTGAACCTCATTGTGTCTAGTGCTGTAGTATAGTGGCTCAGATTTATTGTTGATAAATTAAATCATCTGTTCTCTTTCATGGCTTGAGTTTGGCTGACACTTATGAAACTGGGCCTAATTGATTAACTGATACAATGTTGGACTCCAACAGGACACAATGGAAATAAGAATCATTTTCACAAACGTTTGAAAAGGCATGTCTTGATGACTTTCAACTCTCCACTCTCCTTTCAACTAATAGCAAATGTTTTTATATTTGTTTGCTTCAGAACTTGATCCAATCTGTGCACATTACCTATAAACCCAGGCCAATTGTTAAAGCGTGGAAGAAATTTAGTAAAAAAAAAAAAAAGAGAATAATCTCTTCTAAACTAATCCTTCAGGACAGATTGCATATCCATCTGTGAGGACACATAAAGAGGACGAGATGTACGTTGAAAGAAGGGATTCCACACATAGTAGTAGAAGATTTACATTTGTCTTAAAGATCCACCATGCAGGTCCCTCGTCAGGCAAGAGTTATGCTGTCTCCTCAAAGACTGGGATTTTTGCAACCTTGAAAACCCAAACCAGGGTGCCTCTCCTATGCATCCTCTGACACACACACACACACACACACACATACATACACACACACACACACACACATACTGGGCCCTAACATCCTTTCCTGATAGACTGTGTACACCTGGATTCTGCATCATAGCAAACCTTTTGAAATATGGACTGCTCACATGTGTCTTCGATGAGTGAGCCGAGCCCACACAGGCCCAGGCAGCAGCTGTGGTCTGTGACTATTACCTGTTTTTGCTACCTGTTTGCCAGTTTTTTATTTGCACTTTAATTGACAAGTGGAAAACTCAAAGTGAAATCTACAGGCTTACGTGAACATGCAAGAATACTCAAGTGTTGCGAGGTAAAGTAGGGTACGAAAGAGCGTAAAACTTTACATTACATACCTGAGCAGGCTTTTGTTGGACCACTTGCTGTGGCTGCAAAAAAGAGAGAACAAGGACAAGAATAAGCTGTGACTTCTGTCATTTTTGCACTCCTTTGAAGCTACCTACATTGTCATTCGGACTGTTTGCATTTCACTGGACTTATTACTGTAGAGAACAGAATATTCTTCTCACTGGTGATCAAACCAGTGCACAGATAGTTACCAGACACCCTCAGAACCTTTGGGCACAAAAGACTCAATGGCCATCTATGGGGCACCAGCACGGGCAAGTCGGACAGGGCCGAAACACAGCAGTGCCTTCACAGCGGGTGACAGAGAGGGCAAACAAAGCCCAGATTGTGCCCTCCTAGCATTACATCACACCCGCTAAGCACTGCCACCCCGCAGGAAGTGACTCTAAGACCCCAGACGGACAGCTGAGGAGTCTTCTGCTCCTCTACGGACAAGATGGGGGAAAAAAAACATTTAAAAAGCCCTGACGGTCCCCTGTGTTTGCAACTCAAACCAGCCACTGCGAAAATAACACTCACTCTCTCTCACACACTTGCACACACACACACACACACACACACACACACACACACACACACACACACACTACTCTGGATTGTTGGTAACAGCTGGTGTTTTTTTGTGCCAGCTCCTGCTGGAATGCTAGCAGGCTGTAACACAGTAAATGTCAACACCGGATGGACCTGAGAGAGGAGTGTATGTGGCGATGCACACATTCCACAATGCAGGGGAGCAGGCAAATACACCCTGGGAACCAACAGCCAACAACAACCAATAAAAGCACAAATAAAGCAGTTCAGACACCTGTGGAATTGCATTTATCTATACATACCTCCACCAAACTGAAGCTGGTACAAGAGCACCATGTACATAAACCATGACATGCTTGACATTCAGTTTTGCTGCAAGAGAAGGGAGTAAGCCTCCCCAAAAGCAAAAACTGACACAAGAAATATGTTGCACGCAGGGGCTTAACAACATGCTTTCATGCAACAAATTCTATCTTGACTTCTCTTCCCTGAAGGATTTTGCATGCACCATTTTCCTCACTGTCAGAACTGACAGGCAGTGTCTCTACCTTTGTGTTGGCTAAAGCTGCGGATTATATGCAAGCTTAATTGCCTATGAAGGATTGTGGGTGATCTAAAACCTGTACCATGCTTTCTCTCGCCACTCCCTGAACTGCAAAACATCCCTCAGCTGGCCCTCAAGGACAGACGTCATAGGACGCCTACACATCACCAAACACAATGACCTTTCCCAATCAGCTTTTCAGCGTGATCTTATCCCTGTAATGGCCTTCTGTAGATCTACAATTGATAAAAGAAACCCACAGCCTTTTAAACACTCTTATTTATTGCTGCCTGGTTGTTTACTTTAGGTTAAAAGAAGTTAAAAGAATCCTTTAAGTTACAATGAATCTCTCCACCAAGCTAAACTTTCCAAGCTTAGAGTAATTACATTAGAGTAAATTAACTATAGGTAGATTAAAAAACAGAGCAGTTGTGGCCATTTAAACTGAATGACTTGCAGCAGAATGCACAAAAAACTGGAGTAAGAGGACTTTCATTCGTTTTACATTTTAGCACCTCTCGGAATTTGCAGCGACAGGGCTCCTTGTGAAGAGAGCGATCCCACAGCTCTCTTCCCCATCACTGGCCGCGGAATGGAGCTCGAGACAAGCAGCATTTGAAACCAGAGCTCTATAGGTAGAGAGGCCCCTTTTTCTATGGCTCAGGACATTCCCTCCACCCCTTCCCCGTTCAAATCCCAGCCTCCCGCGCCCCTCTCCCCACATCGGCACAAAAGGGGAAATCTCAGCATTGTCTTTCACAAGCCTGAGGCTCCACTTTGAAGTCGTTTGTAGCTGACACTCCGAATCACTTCTGGGTGCTGTGTTAAGATGCGGGCCTGGGCGGGGTCGGCCTATCCCAGGCCCTTTCTCCCTGTGCCCCCACCCCTCACTCTGTGTGCGGCCAGTGCTGAAGGAGCCAGAGCTATGTTCCCAGAGAAGCAGGCGATCTGCAGAAGGAGCACCAGAGGCAGTCACCCCATCGTTGCTGAAACTCAACCCCTAGGCAGGAATGCACCCTTTCCCTCCCCTCCCTCTGTGCCACCCACCTATCTTTGGAAAGACCTCCCCAGATGGACTTCCTCCCAAGATAATGTAATACAAATCAATACAACTGTCGCTCTCGAGCAGACGTGCATATGTATTGAATGTTGGCAGACTGATGGGATTCACAAAATGCGAGGCATTAGGCCTCTGTGTCAGCGAAGCCAAGCTACATTTGGCCCCACATTAGTGCTTGTGAGAGAAATCCTTGATTGAATGGGTCAAACCTACTGGAAGAAAAACTCAAATGTGCTATTTTTGCCAAAGATGTAAACTTGGGAATATTGTTGAGATCCACAAACCAGAGTCCTGCCCCAGGACAGGTACGCTCAGATAGTTGCTGAAACAGGCGGATTTTAATGTTCTGGAATTTTGCGGGTGGATGATTAATTACATACGGGCGGGTAGCAGGTCAATCAAAACAGTATTGTAGCCTGCAAAAGTAACATAAGCGAAAATATCTATGTATTAGACTATCATGTACAAATTGTTACAGTGTGTTCAGAGAGCTCCACTGAGAGAGATTTTTCTTCCGCTGGATTTGTGATCCAAGAAGGCAGGACGCGGCACAAACCTGGGACTATGGGTGATATTGTAGCAAGCATGAGAAAGAAATGGCGAATCCACAATGTGCTTCTGGCAAAATGTCCATTTATTCTCAACCAAAAGCTTCAAAACAGACTTTAGATAGTATTGCGCCCTCACTGTCATACACAGGTACTATTCCACAACTTTAACAATGGAGCTAAGACTCTGGAGGAGGCTGACTAGTGAGAAAGACTCAAGTTCACTATTTATCACAACTAAGACACATGCTCGCCATAAATAATCTCTAACACTACGTAACAACATCTGCCCCCCTCTAATGTTCCGGGCGGAAGCAAATTTAATTTTAATATACAGTAATACCCCGCTTTTTGCGGGGCTTACATTTAACCCGCATATAGGGAATAAACGCGTTGTAGTGTTTTGTTAAAAAATGCCTAAAAATGCCTATTTTTATAGTGTAAACTCTAAATATGCTTCTAGAACACTTTAATTTCATTTTAAACTCAGTTTAATGTACTACCCTTAAAGAAAATGTAAAGGTAAACAAATAATCAGAATCAGAAAACTTTATAGCTTAAAAAACTTTAGCATTAGCAGTTAGCATTAGCAGCATGCAAAGACACGTACACAAAAGAAACACTGAAATAACTCTCTCTACCCACATGTTTAGACAGGGCACAGCTTACTAATACTAAATAAACCGAGATAACTGTTGACAATTGGGGGGGGGGGGGGGTTAAAACACTAAAATATGATGAGAAGACACAGAGTCATGCTACATGCTGCTGCAGGCTTCTACTTCTTTTTATGGCGGTTATCAACTTTTTACTGTACCGCTGGACTGGTGGTGGTAATACAGTTCGGTTTTCAGAAAAATCTGTGTTAGACTGAATCCTGATGTAATCCCAGTGAACGGGCGGGTGTGGTGCTGTACTGTGAGGGTGTGGGCGGGTGCAGGTCTCCAAAAGTGGACCCGTACAGGACTCTGCCACTAACCCACCAAAGCTGATTCCAAATGTCTTAATTGTGGAACTGTGGAACTGACTTGATGAATGGGAAGTGGTCTTTGTTCAAAGTATGTGGTTCTCCGAGTATGTGGTTAAGGAAGTCACAAGCAAATACCCAGGAAGGCATCCTGTCAAGTGCTGGTCAATAAATGCTTGACAGTGATAAGGTAATACATTTCCCCTTTCACAGCTCCATACCCCCACTGACTGATAATGGGACTTGCCGTTTTACTGGAGGAAACCATGCTCACTGATCAAAGAGGAAATAACATGTGGGAGATAAAAGCTAATTATCCTGTGAGAAATGTGCTGCTGTCGTTTAACTAGCTTAAACTGTGTCGGATCTTAATGTGATTGGGGCTCCTGTGAAAAGGCACATATAACTTTGCTCCGCAGGTTTAAACCTGCTTGTCTAAGAATACGTCCATCTGCAAACATGTGTAATATTAGATGCGTGCTAAAATGATCAGTGGTTGAAGTGGTCAAATACGCATGGGTTGGGAAAACCAGAATAAATTAACTTCATTCACACTATGGCAAGCCATTTTATTATCTCTTAACCTTTAAAAGAGAACCTGCACATGGTTTTATGGATTATACAAAAGGTACCCAAAAATATATGAACAAAAATGTTTTATTAAATCCTGTTTAAAATACGTGGCTTGTTAAAAGGGTGAGTATGCCAGACCATTTACACTGTTAAATTTTAACAGCCTTTCAGTAGGTGAACATTTGTCTAATGTTAATGCCTGTGTCTGTAAGTGAGCAGAATTGCCTCTCTGAGAGCCAGTAACAGCCATTAAAGTTTAATGCCAACCGGAGAACACTGCAGGTACTCAAATATTATTTCTAGGTATGTGAACATTCATCATTGGACACAAAATATTGGTGTATATAACAAGCAAGAGTGCCAGTTACCAACACTGCTGTGACATTAAACCCAACACTGTCAGGAAAATGCATCGTAGAGGTATATTTTGATTCCCCATGTACAGTTTTCATTAAAGCCCAGTTGCACATAATAAATGAGTTAAAAGTTGCATTTATTTTCCTGAGGGAAAGATGCATAACTGACTTAAAGGACCTGTATTATAGAAAACTAGACAACACCAACAACCAATACACTTACACACAGCCACCTATTCAACCTACAGCAGTTTAGTCCATAACACTGAAGATTTCAGGAGCGTTTCAGGACTGTTTTATATCTTTTATATCTCTAAGACACAGCAACAACAACAGGTGGTTTAATTATAAGGGATGGATTGTAAAAGAGTCATGTGAAAATGAATCACGTGTGGTTTTCTGCATAAATGTTGTTGATCCACTTCAAGGAAAAATTTATATTAAAGAAAAATGTGGGACATTGGGCTTTTAATAACATTTAAAATAGAAGAATAATAATCCTTGAGTCAAGGCAGGGCATGCAGATTCCATGTAAATGAAAAAATAATTGCAGTGGAATATAAAAAACGTTCTCTAACTAAAGGTACTGAAGACGTTCCAGACCGTTTAGGAGCATTTTTAGAGGGTAGGCAGGTTACAAACTCAATCATAGTTGTTCCTTTTATTCAATTGTTACATGGCATGCACCAATACATTGTTTACTGAAACTTTTGATATAAACCACTCAAATTACAAAATCTTATGACTACATGTACGACTAGCACCATTACCAGCTGAATAGCAAGAATGGTATGAATGAAACAACTGACTTTTTATAGCAGTCTGGGCACCTGATCATAGCGACTACAGTTTCATAGTATAATATACTGTATGATATTTTACGGCTGTAGTGTAAATTCCCAAGATTTCCCCTAATACCAAATGTCTTGCCACAACCTGCTGCATTGGAAATAACTGCTACAGTGAATGGTTTCCCAGCCTACAGTGTTACACATGCCTTGCAACAAACGCCTGGAGGAAGACTGAGACTCACACACACACACACACACACACACACACACACACACACACACACACACACACACACACACACACGCCGTGCTCAGGAATGATAACATCAAAGAATGCTATCTGGGGAAAAAGAGAGAAAAGAAAAGGAAAAGAAAACCATGGCACCGTTGCTCATTCCATGCTAAAGCCTGCCGTGCGGCAGCTTTTCTCTCTGAAACGCTCAGTGGGCTCTAGCTCCACTGGACACCCTGCTTCCATGTGGTCAACAATTCCTCCACAGTTCAGTTCTCTGGGAAGCATTTAGGTTTGCCAAGGAATAAAAGATAACAAGATAAGCAAGCTCTTCGACAACCAGTTAAGTCTTGTCTAGACTGTCGGCCCCTTTTCAAGTTCTGACAACACAGAGTAATCAGTTTGCCAGGCCCACCCCCACAAACCACCACCACCGCCATCTGAAGAGACAGGCGTGAACTTTTTCCAGCCGCGAGTTGCGTGGGTGTTGCTTCGCTGGCAAGGAAAACCAACACAGCTCCCTCAGTAGTACTCTAGCGGACTTGGGTCTTGGGTCCTCAGAACAAGTTAGACGAAAAAGCATGAAAAGAGCACAGCTCCTGTTTGTCCAACTTCCAATGGCTAAAACTGTCAAAAGCTTTTCTCTTTCCCTTTGAAGCCGTAGCTCTCTGCTGCAGAAGGTCCAGACCATGATTCATGCCTCTTGGATTTTAAAGAATTTACGAGTCGATATCCTTGTAAAATCTCGTCTCCCTCCTCTGGTGTGTTCTTCAGACTCGCTCTTTGGAATATGTGACAGCCTGATGAAATTGCCTATGGTTGGCCTTGTTGAGAACTCACACTGCCTTATGTTCTTCCAATAACTTCCAATAGAATGGGGTATGTACATTTATATGGAGCAAACATTGCAGAGATTATGTAATGGTTATCCGGTGACTTCTGGCAGAAGTACCTGGGACATCAGTTCTGGAGCATGTAGTTGCAAGTCTTAGCAACTCGAGAGCAGAGCATGCTGGGACAGTGGAAAGCCTTGTTCAAGCAAAGAAAGTAAGGACTCTTGTCTTCAGAACATGGCATGTCTAACAAGGTCCACTTTGTGTTCCATGTGCCATTCACTAAAAGCTGCCCACAGGACACCGCCTCGTAACCTTTGGACATTTGTCATGCAATCCGGAACAATGTAGAAAAACACTCTGAGAACATTTTATGAATTTAATTCCCTTTCTCATTATTTAAAACCTTTAACACTGTTTGTTTCAAAGTTCTGAAGAGTAGTGTAAAAAGGTTTTCGCTGAGTCCGACAGACCAAATATTTCTGCCAAATCCTTAAACTTGACCAACCAAGACGGCTCCTACAAGAAAAAATTGCTTCTTCAATTAAAATTCTTGCTGAACTCACAACAGCTCATTCTTGCTGAGCAACTCACTCAGGTCTGTGATGCCGTGTTTTGAAATAGTTTTGATTTCTGTTTTGACTCCTATTTGATTTCTAAATGCCAGAGCACGCTGCAGCATGAATTATGCATATAAAAAATGTAGCACCATGCTATTATTGAGGCTTTTTTTTCGACAGCTAAGGCCAAGAGACCACTGTTGCCCACAAGCCAATTTCATTCTACCTTGCTAGTAAATTGGAGGAGAAAGTCTAGAACACTAGAGCACAGCGCACGTTTACTTAAAACCTAAACTGCCAACACATGGTTTGTGTTTGTGGGGGGAAAAAAGCCATTTTTGAACATAGTCTCCTTAGGGCTGCTGACAAGAATTCCACAAAGACAGGAAAAATAAAAAACACTCTGCCTGATTTGATGAGGCAAACTTATCCAAGGACTCCCTCACTTCAGGCAGACCCCACAGACGAGCCACCCAGTAACTGCACCCCTCCCCGCCCCCACCGCTCCCTCGAATAAAGGCCACATGTTCTGTTAAACTGGAGGTGGAAGTGGGGAAAGGGAGCCAGACATCTCCAGGGTGCAGGGCCACAGCGTCGGCTTTGTGATCTCTCCTGGAATGCCTCCACTCGTTCGGCTGATCCTGAAAGGATTCTACAGCCAGGACCTCCAACCCCATTGCTGCCGCCCTTCATCCCTATCCCTACACCGTTTCCCCGCTCCTCTCCTCCTGGCCTCAGCAACCAAACAGTGCTATGAATGGCACCTATCAGACCCGGCCTAAACCCCGCGATTAGGGAGAATTTGCCGAAGGGCCCTTTGTAGAGGAGAAAAATGTCTGCCAGAGCGAGGAATGTGGAAAATTCCTGGCAGGACAAGCAGCCTTTTGTTAGGACATTTTCTTTCTTTTTTTTTTTTTTTTGGTGGTGGGGGGTGTTCTGGAGGGAAAGAAAGGCACAGACAAATTGGATCTGCTCCGTTTAGGAGCCTCCGCTGTTTGAAGTGAAATCAGTTCCCAGAGTTTCTCAAAGGAGAGAGGAAGAGAAGGGAGAGGGGTCGGGGGCAGTGCTATAATTCAGGTTTTAGTTCTGTTCGCACAACTTTTGAGTCTGAGTTTTTCTTTTCTTGAGGATTTGCAGTGTATGCAATGGGAACTATGTCAATGCTTTTGTAGGCCTTATGGGATGGCTCAAAAACACACTTTTATTGCTCCCAGTGTCTTTGTCCAATTTCATTTCTATTGATGATAAAAAAATAAGTGGTAGAGTATGTATGTGCCTTTCTTCAGTCTCTCTGTCTTTCTGAAAAACTACAACCACAAACTCCTTATTGTTATTGATAGCTGCTAAGGTTATTCATAGGTATTTATCCACACATACCATATAAGAGACAGTGTATTTCTTGGAACTATAGGATGCAGTTGTGGTTTTCTCCAGGCGTAAGAGCAGAGTGGGAAGGAATCCATATGAAGCTGTCAGCTCCTCGTATAGTAAGCTGAACGATGCAGATGTTGTGGATTAACCTGTATTGCCTGGAACAATGTGCTTCCTGTGTCCTAATAGTAGTGGCAAAAATACTATAATGACATGAATATCCATGACTTATTCTTGGGATCTGAAAAACAGCAGAAGGGTGGATGGAAAAAGTTCAGCCAAACTATTTATCAAAGGGCTGTTGCATTTATGTACATCATGTCTGACATGCAGTATAGTCCTGCAAACCATGAAACAGAGCACACGCTACATTTCTAAAGCAGCACCCATAGCTCTAAACAGAGACATACAGCTCCAGCGTGCAGATTAGCGATGACAGCGCTAGCCAGCCTGAGGTTCTTCTCCTGTTTATTTCACTGTTTTTTTTCCTCCAACATCTATGGCATTTCTCTGTGTCGGTGGAAGCCCCTGCTTTTGTTTGCCTGATTACTCTGGGCTCCAGTCTCAGGACTCACAGAAATGTAATGAATGTGAACTCGATCTTTCCACACATTAATCACGCTACTTAACCGTGGCAAATTGACAGCCCTCATGTGAGTGTGTCTCCGTATCCGTTCGGGATGGGGTAGGGGCTAGAAGAAGGGGGTGGGGGGGTGGGGGGTCCTGCTGCTTTAAATGTCCTCCACAAGAGAGTGTGAAATTAAACACAAACCTCAAATGTGTGCCTACAGCTCTATGCTGACTTCATTTCCTTTATTTTCTTTAATATGAAGCTGAGGCTCGTGGTATTCTCAGCAGTGATGAATGAATCTTGGTTTCTAATACTTTTTAAAAAATACTGAATATGGATTTCAAACACTGGAAAACATAATCTCAATGTACGCTTGTATGGAAACGTTCTGTACATGCCTAGCCTCTCAGTGAAAGACATCAGTGAAGGAATTCACAACTGCAGGACTGTGTTGGCCCAGCCATCCCCCCGCCTGACAGGAAACGGAGGCAACGCATGTGGGGCTGGAGCCTGATAGAGGTCTTGGCTTGTATAGAGGCCTTACCATCAATAATATAAGCAGCATACCTTTCCCTGCTCTTACAAACACACCCGCTACCCCCTGCCATATCTTTCCCTTCCTCTCTTCCTCTTCCACATGTCAACACCTCTTTGAATGACGGCAGTGAGAGCATAATTAGATGAGTGCGTTTGTGTAGTTTGCGCTTTTGGTCTTTATCTCTGTGCTCTGTATGTGACCGAGAACAAAAGGTAAATTTCATGGGTCAGTGTCATCTATTCAAATTAGCATAGTGTTTTGATTCTGCAAGCAGACACTTAAACAGGCTACCGGTATGGATGTTTAGAGAAATCAAGCAATAGCTACATTTACAACAGAAAAAGCTCCAAAACAGAGCATTTCATTTCATTGCATTGGGAGCTGCAGGAACAATAATAATTGTGTAAACTGTTTTAATAGCACAGCGTCGCTGGTGTTTGTTGATAAAGGACTTATCAAAAAAAACATTGTAGGATTCGGGACAAAGTAAACTTACACATACTTGTTTCTGAACCTCTGAGGTAATTACTGAGTTCGTTTTTACCAAACTTTGGGCAATAAAAAAGGTGAAAAAATAATTTTCATTACTGTTAGAATGACAGCGATCTTTAGAGTTTATATTAAGAGCGCTGATTTAATCAGGATGAGATAACTAAAGCTCTTTTTAGCACAGGCAAAGTGAAAATCCCAAGTGGGATAAGGGTCTTTGGGCAGGAAGGGGTGCAGAGTCGGGCATTTAGACACGCACTGAACCCTGCAAAGAGGACCAGGAATGGATGTGCAGTACACACACAAAATTTAGGCTTTGTAGCCTCAGAAGAACATTGAAGAAAAGATTGTAAGAGGAGAGAGGTATAGAACAAAAGGGATGAAGGTGGGTAGGGCTGAGAGATTTTTTTTTTGTTTTATTTGCTTGAATTTGCCATGGCACCCCACCACTCCTGGCTGGAGGAGCCCATCTTGTCTAAAAATGTAATCATTGCTAATAAAACATTTGTAGCTTATTAAAACCCCACTAAGATATTTTGTAGGGTCTGGCCAATGGAAGTCAATGTGATTGAAAGCCAACTTGCCATAACTGTGCAGCTTAAACAAGCAGCGAGGTTTAATCACCCTTGTAGAGCACTTCCATTAATTCTTTGGACTCCATGACGAATATCCAAGTAGAAGGGAGCCGCAAGGGCTAAATAAAGACCCTTGGTGTAGTAAACAAATCATATGTGACTCAACACACCATCCCACTGTGACATCCTTTGCACGTTGATGTTTGTTTATGTTTGCTAATAAGGTTAACAGCACACTGCACTGTTCCTTCCCATTCAGCAAGAGAGTGCAAACATGAAAAGTAGCTGAGAGAGAGAGAGAGAGAGAAATAAGAGAGAAAGAGAAAGAGCGTAGAGCATCCGCCAAGCCACTGATTCACACTCTGAGTCATAGAGCAGTGGAGGCACTCGGCTGACTGCAGGATCCCCTGGCCAGAAAGCCTGGGGGGCCAAGTTCAATATTTTGCCTGAGAGGCTTGCTGAAGCTATAAAAAGGTTTTGATGTTTGACACCGAATTCCCATCACAATACCCTCCTCCAGCCTTTACACATGCACAAAAAAGAGGTAAGAAGAAGGAGGAAAAAAAGAAAGAAAAAAAGAGGAAAAAAATCTTTTCACACTTTGGCAGAGGCTGAGGGTTTTCCGAGCCTCCCCACCGCAGTCCGAGACTGTTGGATAATTCCCAGTCACAGCGCTCATCCCCCCCTCTCCACCTCCCCTCCTTCCCCGCTGCCAGACTCTCCCTCCTGTTTCCCTGAGCTCCGATTCCGCTCCTCACCACCTGCCAACATTGTTTGTCCCATGGCCAAGAGCAGCACAGCCTTGTGTGAGAGGAGAGTACTTCCTCTACACCCCCATGCCTGGCCACCCGCGCCCCACACCCCCTCTACTCATTCATTTACTCATTCTGTTGAATGAGTAAAAGTCTGAAGTGACTAATGCCACCCCTCCACATTGAACTGGCATTGACTCCTAGAACTTTAATAGGGCCTGAAATTTTGAACACAACTCCAATATCAATGTCAGAAAACCCAAGTCCAACTGAACCTTACCCACAGATCCAATATTTTAATTGTTCAATTTTAACTAAACCCACTCAAGAAACGGTTATTTTCTTGCACTGGCACTGCGGACCAATGCCAGTAACTTCAGCATGCTAGATTACTAGATGTTTAAGGTAGCTTAGTGGTTAGGGCATTTGCCCTGCAACCAGGGTGTTGTGGGTTTGATTCCCAAGCCTGCAAAGCACCTCTGAGGCACCCTGAGCAAGGTACCATCCCCACACACTGCTCCCTGGGCGCTGTGTTCCTGGCTGCCAGCTGCTTCACTTGGTGAATGGGTTAAATGCAGAGGAAGAATTTCATTCTGTTCACATATGATAGAAGCCAAAATTCACTATATGCAGGACATGATCTGCAAGAAGTCCTCAACAAATGTTCGAGAAATAATATCAGAGTCCAGTGTTTCAAGCACTCTTTAGAAGAGGCCATGAGTTGAAGGCTACAGGTCAGGGTCAGCTTGGTCAGTGCATGCGCCACCTTCTCTTAGAGCCAGCTGACCCCAAGGCAGGGGTGGCTATTTGGTCCACCAGACTCAGTTGAGGAAATCAACCAAGGGAAGTGAAGCGAAGCACCTGGGAAGTGAGCAAGCGCTATGAATCAGAATCTTGTCTTCCACCTCATATCAAAGGAATTCTTGGCACTAAAGCACGTGGATGTCTCTGCCTCACGCCCCTCGCCTCGCACCGCATGTCCTGGCCTCCTGCCTGTTGCAGTGTCTCTCGTGGAATGACTTCTATGGGAAGACACAGCGAGATACCAATCTATTGTTTTTGCCAGCATACCCCATTTCTTTCCATGGCAACAAATAGGCAGGGTTACCAGCTGAGGGAGCCGAGTGCTAAGAGATCTGACTCAATTGCAACATTGCTGGCGAGGGAAAGGGGTCGAACTACACAGAAAAAGCATAAAGAGCTTCTCTCTCCACTGTAGTCCGGCTTGCTTGGTGAGGAACCAAATGCATAAAACTCGATGGACACCAGCCAGTTGGCAGCATGAAGGGGGAACTGCTGTGCACAACAGATTAATGCTAGCTGTTTGAGGACAAAGATTCCCCCTTCCAATCTCCCCCACCCTGCCAGCAGCAAAGCTCGTCCGCTTGGCACAGAGGTCCTTGTCCATCTCAGCACCTGCGCAGGGTACACACTGGGAAAAGGAAGAGGGGGCCGTAAATCAGGCCTTCAGGCTGCTTAAAAAGATCTACCTAACAGAGAACCTACTGAATGCCACCCATAGCAGGAGTTCCTGCAGGATAGATTTTGAACAATAAGGAACTAAACATTAAAAAACAACCAAAATCTCAGTTTCTACCCTGTAGTCCTTTTACTGTAAGGGCACATATAGGGAACATGCAGCAGATGCAATGTACCAAAGGGCACCAAATTGTGACTTCAAAGATAAGAAATGAAATGAACTAAATTAACTAAATAATAAATACAGCCTATAAAAAAACCTACAAAACTATTTTGACTCTAGAAAAGGGACTTAAAAGGAAAAAGGAAATTTTATTGTAGCAAAATGTCGAAAAATACCAACTCGGACCCAACATAGATTAATGAAAGTGGAAGTCTATTCATTTGTTACAATTCATTTCCATATTGACTTATTATTAATAAATATTTTTATTAATTATACCACACGTTCCAATTTAGTATAAAACGTTCAGACAACGTGGTCCCCTTTACCAGCTGTGCCATCCCACTTCTGGGTGACCTAAAAAAACGGAACATTAGCACATCTGACAACATTATCAACAAAGTCATAAGTTTAGCCGCTTTCTATAGTCTAGCGCAAAAAATTTAAAAATATTGTAAAAAGTGTTTTTGTAAGTATCTAAGGACCACGGTGAAAATCTATAAACCTGTGTTAACTTGGCCTACTGCATCAGAAAATCTATTTAGCTGTAACATTCTGTGAAGGCAAGTTTCATTTCATTAAAGTGAAATTTGAATGATGGGGCACCAATCTGGGTCCTGCATTCCCAAGAGGAGTTGGCCCCACCCCCATCCTACATGTCACTGCCAAAAGAATTCGACATGAAACAGATAGCACATCAAAATGTGAAAGGGTAAGTGTTAACACCATTTTATGGACTGCGCTTCTGCAAGATAGAAAAATGAGGATAACCACAAAGAAATGTGTTGTTCACTAGTAACTCTAGTATATTTCTAGATATAATCCTCACCACTTGTAGAAAACACCATAGTACATCTTTTTGGTACATGGTTTTGGCTTGATGTTAAATCTTAATACAGAATTGTGAACTTTGGCACTACCTGTTTAGATATTTAATGTCTGGAGATGCAGCTATAGGAGCTTAAAAGAGTGCTCCAAGCAAATATCCACATGATACAAATGGAGGACAGAGACTAGTGTATGGACAGCAAAAAACAGCTGGCGGGGGTCCCCTTATGATTTTCCATCTCAAAATGTTTTTTAAACTCTTTGGCGAGACTTGTTACACGCACGCTCTCGGTTTCCTCTGGGGATAGATATGGATAAACACTACTTTCTTTCCCTCCCGGTGGCCAGAGCCACCTTCTTCCATTAACCATTTAAGGGGGTTGGGATGGTTGGTGGGGGGTGAGGCAAAGGAAAACATTCCAGTGGCCCCTTGTAGCCAAAAAGGATATGCTATAATTAGTTCCAGGAGGGCGAGCGGTAGCTGAATGAAGAAAGCTAGCTTGTTTATCCAGGAAAGGAATGGCAAGGCTCTTGACAAGTCCACCCTGTATGTGCAGAAGCAGCCGTGTGGCTATGGTAGACTCCTGGGTCACGCCAATTCATCTGTGACAAACTAAAGCTACCAACCAGGCTTTCCAGGGTACAAAGTCACCCATACATGGGGACGGATCTGTGGACACACGTGCGCTCGGCCCATTCATAGAAAAAAGAGAGGGGGGAAAAAAACACACAAAAAAAACAAACTTGGTGCTTTGCCCCTGACCGCACTGGTTGAGTTAATGGGCGATTCCTGGTGTGCGTCACGGCACTTGGATAAATGGCACCCATCCGCAAATGCAGGCCTTGGACTTGAAGGGCTGTACGAGAGGACAGTGTCATGCTTCTACAGCCTGCTCAGTCTCTCTGACTCACTCTCATTCATAAACTCACTGCCAGCACATCAGAGAACCTTCCACTACACAATTCACTCTGTGTCACAGGAGCTTTTAAAGTCCAGCAATTACTCAATGGGGGACAACATTACTAACAAAAACACACCTTATATGGTGAAACAACAAGTTATTTCACTATTTCACACCATGTCTTCATTATATCATCACTGGCTAGACACAAATTTGCATGTCCATTTTAGCTGCATTTTGTATCAAATGTTTTGGGGTAAGGTGATAAACACTAGATACTTTTACATGATGCAAAAACTGCATTGAGGGCTAAAAAAGGACCAAAATATATATATATATTTTTTTTTAACAATGTGCTTAATTCTCATGTGTGTTGAGACATCCAGGGACATTTAAAAGAACACACTGTTGCCTCATTTGACTTGGAGGAAGCATGAGCTTGCCTTCATCTTTCCAGTGTTGGTAGCATCGTGTGTAAGTGGGTTGGAATTGGAAATGATTAAATTAGGGAGAAAATTGGACACAACTCTATTGCTCTCTCTGGGTTTGAATGTATCACACTTCCATGACCTCCTTCT
The DNA here is from genome assembly GCA_037974485.1 of Hemigrammopetersius urotaenia. Taxonomy (NCBI): domain Eukaryota; kingdom Metazoa; phylum Chordata; class Actinopteri; order Characiformes; family Alestidae; genus Hemigrammopetersius; species Hemigrammopetersius urotaenia. Next base: position 20,639,749 of record JBBPDC010000129.1, read on the forward strand.
GGTCGCTGGCTAACTTTTGCCCTGATCGAACTTTAGTTGACCCTTGTTTCATAATAGTGCAGTTTACAAGTAATCGTGTCATTGTTAAAGTCGATCCGCCTTTAATTTCTTAACATATCACTTTCTGTGAGAGAAAGAACATTTGAATTGCACTTCATTCTCTATTTATCCGAGACAGAGGGACGTCAGTGTGTGGGTGGAAAGCGTATTTGTGTGTATGCTCTGCGTAGGTGTGTGTACCTGAAAGAGCACCGTGGGCACCAGAGTGAAAGAGTAGCCGAACGCGCGTCTCCGGGCATCAGTCCAGATAAACAGGGCAATAAACAGGACTATTTATCAGTCCAGTCCAAAGAGTCCAGCAGCCTCCTGCTAAACATCCAGCTTTACTATTGTACTGCTGGGTGGAGAGCAGTCCTCGCACCTCAACCCCCACCCACCCATCCACCTCCAGCCAGAATCTCACAGCCAAGCACCTTTATCTAACTCATATTAAAGTTATGACACACACACACACACACATAATAAACTTCCAATTACTAAGAAGTGCTTTACATTGCCTGACACATGAAAGTGAAGGGTGTTTTGGATCCGCTTGTCTCACATGTGACCCAAATCGCATTCCTGGATGATACAGTAAGCCGGGTCTTGTTTTGCTCCAATACAAACGCACTCATTTCTCTGTAGAATACATCATTCCTGCTCACTAGTCCAAGTTTCTGTAATAGATACGAATGCAGGGACGCAGACTGCTCAATTGGCCACAAATGACTGCAACGCTGCAGCAGGGAGAGAAGTTTTAATACGTGCTTAATGGCTTAATGCTCGTTTAATGGTGACCTCATAACACGATAAATGCAAGCGGGTTTCTAGGTTGACATAAAATAGAGGTGGATCCCATGACAGTCGCCTGTGGACAATATACTTTAGACTCTCAGTTCTAATTGATTTTATTTGAAAAATCACAAATTGCTCTCATCCAAACAGCGCTTTCCACTCAACCAGTCCAACTTCCTAATAAATAAATAAATCTTTGCAACATCCAAACTTCAGTGCCTTCTTCAAATATAAAAGGCAAATCCACCAGTTTTTCAACATTTCAGCAGAATACAATCCATGCAATGTAAGCAAAGTCGTTTAGAGTGTTTTAGTTGCTGAATTTCTTCACAGCTGATAGGAACCAGAGGACGCAATGTCTGAAACTGAATAGCCATTTTATTTATTTGTCTTTAAAAAGACCAGTGAACCTACACATTCTTCTGATGGCATATAGGTAATAATTTAATGGTATCTGAGTCTGAAAAACAAAATTTTTTTGAGTACTATTGTGCCTAAGAACATTTCACATGTATGTATTCAGCTCAAAATGATTGTAAAATGTCTAACAAACCAGGCACAGTAGCGAAGTAATGAACCTTCTGTGATGTAGCTTTGGGTGCCTATCACCACTGTTGTGAACAATTGTGTGTCTGTAAGTTTCTCTAGAACAGAGCGTTTCACATCAAACCACCCTGAATGTTCAGGGTGTTCTATATTATGCAGACATTTTGAAATATTGACGGGATTCACTTTGATTTCCATTGAGGCTACACCAACTGAACCACCACCCACAGCATATCAAACACACCAAATACGTTTCGTACACTTCATACACTTCTGAAACTTTCAGGTCAGTTTGAGGTCTGTTGGCCTCAGGAGAAAAAAAAATGCAAGGACACACAGAGAAGAGAGAGAGAGAGAGAGAGAGAGAGAGAGAGACTCTGTACAGTCTACAGAAAGTTCCCATTGCCTCATATCTGCTCGCAGTTTTCCTGGTGGCACTTTTAACTGCCCGCAGTTCCCCCCTTCCTCCCCCCGAGGGCCATCAATCAAACATGTCACTTACAGGCCGATAAACACACTCGGTTTTTAAAGCTGTCTACGGAATTACTGAGGTGTAGCTGTGGTCAGCGTGAAGTCTAAACATTTTCTTTAACTGATAACACAAACATTTGCACAATCTCGTTAAGCACACAGTGACGAGCAAGCGAGCAGCGGGCGAGGCCGAGCAGAAAGTCTGCGGTGCTTTCCCAGGCACAGCCTTAAGCCTAGCCCTGGATTAAATTGCAGTGATTGATGGCGATTCCCCATTGAGGAAAATCCTTTTAGTCCATGACTAGGCCTAATCTGGGCCCCTGAACACGGCCAAAGCGTATTTAAAACCGCATGATCAATAGAACTGCCAGCCTCCACTGACATCTCATGTGCAAAAAAGTTGGAAGTAAATTTATTGCATTATTATAAACAACAAACAGCAGCCATTTGAGGAAAAGTCACATTATAATTCACAGGATTGTGGGAATTAGCTGTGAACAGTAACAAATAATCCATAAACAGTCTTGACTCAAACACTTCCTACTGGCTGATTCTCATTCAGTATGCTTTGAAAAAATAAAGGTGCCAAAATGCAAACCAAGAGTCGTTTACAAACACTTATTTCTGAGAGTGCACCAAAACATACCTGTTGGCTTAAGAATTAATCCTATTTACCAATATGTTTCCAACCAAAGGAGTTTCAAATTCATATTCAAAATGTTTTCAGTTTCTTTATGTCAAGAAATGCTTTTTACCAATTAACTGTCCCAGATAAATGTTTGTGGACATTTAAAAGGCAAAAACCTCCTTTTCTCAGGTAAAAATAATGGCATCTTTGCATAAACATAGTCTACGTTTACATTACCAGGCTGAAGTGGCATAAATCAGATTTCATGTTTCATGGGTGACACGGATCTGATCTTTCCTGAGTTGTCAAATCAGATTTGAGCCATATGTGGCCTAGACCATGCATATATGATTTCTGGCCGTAAAGCATAAATTTAAATGGTCAGCTCCAAATAGTAGTTTTCCTACTCTTTTTCTACTCTGCATGTGCATATTATGTCATCACCATGTATTTGGAGCATAGCAGCAACATCTCGAACGAGTACAACCATTAAAACATGGTCCAGCAGTAGGTCATGGTGAACTCAGGGAAGACAAAGACATAGAAGACGCAACATAAATAAAATTAGAGAAAAAATCCTCATAGATTTTTTTCCCAAAAACGACATCAGTATTTAACACATTTTAAGGGTCAAATATCACAAACATTTTCATTTCTTCTACTGAATATTTCCGCACTATAACCAGTGGAATCAGTATTAGTGAACATAATAAGAATCCGATGATTGCTCTGGGATCACAGTGGCCAGCCGTATGATTAACTAAGAGAAGGTAAGAGAGGAACCTACCCATTTTCTTGGTCTTCCTCTGGGTCTCTTCTCCCCTGTGGTCTCAGCTTTCTGTGAACATCAACAAATGCAGATTAGTGAATATCAAGAACCAATAGGCAAAATGTGTCAGAAACCAAGTTCATCTTGACATTCTACATTGTACTGGTTCCTTTTTGTAGAGGGAAAGAGATAGGGGGCTTCTTGTCTTTTAGCTGAGCAGCCCCAACTGGTGCTCGGCAGTGTAAGGTATATCCGGGCCTCTGACAAGGAGCTGTCTATGCTGCTGTGAGAGAGCAGAGGTTTTTTCCCAGACTGGGCAGCGTAATATTTCACTGGAGGAATTTTATGCCATTCACGTGTAAATGAGAGGACCATTATCAGCTGGCCCACGCTCCAGATAAGGAGCGTGACGGACAGTTATGGGGTTTGGATCACACTATGGACCACTCAATAATGACCAGGCACTGATATGGAATAGCTAGGATATCTGAGATTTCTTTCATCAGTTAAAAGTTGCTATAAGCGCACGGTTTAATTGTCTCATCTCGTTCTGCCTCAGATGTTCGACCTGAGCATGTGAGAAATATTAGAAGGAGAAAGAAACGTTTAGCTGTCATTTAACAGACACATTGAAACGTAACCTTGAATTCTCTATGCGCTCTTTTTGATTCAAAGGAACTTTTGCTCGCCGTGGCTTATTTAATCTATAGTGTAAAAGACAAAGTACAGTGCCAGACCTTTCTGACCTCGAGAATTGCATAAATGAGATCTATACCAGCTTTTAGGCGGTAGCAGATTTTATAACTGAAGCCATAAATTGCTGTTCGAGGCAGAAGGCCCTTGAACTGGAAGGCGACATGTACAGCCATGAATGCCCTGCCGCGGCAGTCGAAGACAATTAACAAGACAAGACACATCTCAATAATTGATAGGATATAAAGTGCTCTCCCGGGCTGCAGGCTTTTGTCATGCAGAGGCCTGAAAGAAACCTTATCCCAATCATCAAACATCTATGAATTCAGGGAATGACTAAGCAAGGGCAGGTGTCAAAAGTGCTGCAGAGATCAGTGTGGTACACTAGTGTCAGGAGAGGTGCAAACCAAAGCTTTCCTGGTCAGTAAATCAGAAATGACCTGTGTGCTTTTCCTCAAACATTTCTACTGATTATCATTTCATTTTCTTGCATATTTCAGTAAGTCAATGATGAGAAATGGGTTAGTGCATAGAAGCGTATTGACTCTGATTTCTTTATAGTGGTGAAGCCAGTGGTCATGATGTCTACAGTTAAAACATATCCCCTATCCAGAATGGCCAGTGTTTTCATCTTTAATGTCGAAAATGGCTAAAAGTAGAAAAAAATACGTCTTTTGAGTACTATTTTGTTTTGCTTTGCATTTACCTTTCGGTACATTTTGGACTGAAGACTGTTATTAAACAGTATATTTGTATTCATAACCATTCATGTAATAACTTGAGAGATTTACAAGCACTGAACACTTTATATGTCTGGTTCCTATCACCGTCACCATCCTCAGTAGGTCAGAGAACTTCTCGATTATGGAGCATTTCACATCAAACCATTATGAATGACTGTGTGAACCTGCAGAATCATTCAGAAATGTTGTGGGAAAATTGTGGAATTCCTCTTTAAAAACTGAATCAAATTAAGGCACCAACATTTTGCACATTTCCCACATTCTTCTGGACAGCAAGAACAGACATATCTATTGCCTCTCTCTCTCTCTCTCTCTCTCTCTCTCTCTCTCTCTCTCTCTCTCTCTCTCTCTCTCTGCTTGCAGAAAGAGTGGTATGTG
>JBBPDC010000129.1:20699559-20711692 GCA_037974485.1 Hemigrammopetersius urotaenia
TCACTTTTTGAATGGAATTAGTGAAATAAATCAACTTTTTGAAGATATTCTAATTATATGACCAGCACCTGTATATGTTCTATTTAGAAGTTATCTAGTGTTAACTAGAAAGCTTCTGGGAGGCTATTTTGACTGTAATCTGCTTCTCCTTTTAGACTGGTTAAAAATTGCAATAATTTATATTGCAGCTGTCAGAATAAATCCTTGAATCTACATGTAAAACTCAACAAGTGTAACTTTAAACATATACATTGTCTGTGGTAATTAACGGTATTCTACAATTCCTTGACGTGTCTGTTGCACAGTGTGGACGCCTCACCTTTCTGTGCCCTTCTCCTGAGTGACGTGATATTGCATGGGTGTCAGGCGCTTCCTCAGCTCCTCCTGAGAGAAACTTTTGGGCCATGTCTTCTTGGCGCGACAAGTCCCTAGATCAGTGAAATATAGGTACAGATGCAAGTCAGTGTCTCCAGCTATAATCGTGACAGAGCACTCTAAAACAGACTTTGCATTAACTGACACTGCAAAAGAATAGGCAAACCAAACCAAGCCATCATAAAGCAGTTTACATGACAACTCATTTCTGCAGAATTCCAAGCAGGAGTCAACACTTTCTATGCTAGTACGTGGAGCACATGTGCACACGCATTCATACATTTACACACACACGCGTAAGCATGCGCTCGGAGGAGCCTGAAGATGGAAAAGCATATTTATCAGACGTGCATGCTCCACTTCAGCACCCGGCATCCTGACTTATTTTCATCAATGGAACTGATAGATGTCACAGAGTCAATCATTTAGATTTGTTTCTTGACTCTTGCCTGGAAAAAGTCATACAGTTACAACGATATCACTGTACTACATCACAGTGGGTCAGTGCAAAACGATGTGCTACAGCCAAAGTATTTCTCTGAACACTGCGATATTTATAGTGAATTTATGACTTCATGTAAATGTTATCATTACTTAGGTGCAGGGAATTTCTAACCACTACAGACATTAGTGAAAGAACACCATGATCAACACTGCAACAATACTGACCTCTACAGGTCAACTGAGGACTGAGTCATTTTACCCACAAGGGGGCAGTAGGATTTTAAAAGAATGACATGTGGCTTTAGACAAATATGTACATTCCAATCTCAACACCTGTCTGTAAGGGACAAGACAATAACAAAACCGATGCACACCCTTTTCCCATCCAAGAATAAACAGCATTAAGCATCTCTGTGAGATAAGTTAATACCAAAGGTCCACTGAAACTAAATAAAAACAAAACAAATCCAGCATATTCATCATGGCTGATTGCGCTGATAAGAACATTTGTAGCGGAATCTCCCAAGGCTCTCTTCTACACCAGGGGGACAACTGTAGATTAAAATGAAATACAACTTGAATACAACATGGTTGGCCTCTCTATTCCATTTCTCCTGAAATCAGCTAATATAATTAATTAACACCCCTTATCAGATTAGATCACTCTGAACTGTGCATGTGGGGTCTGTGGTAGCACACCACTAGTGTGTTAGTTTCAGTGCTGCTGCTTTGCTGAAGGCTGTGGACTGGGACTCCTGTCACTTAGACTATGCAGAGAATTTCTCCCCACAAGATTGAAACCATGTGAACAGAGGAAATAATAGGGTCTTTAAAAGGTCCCACTGGTGAATGGACTTCATTGATGGGCCCCTCTCTGTCCAGTGAGTACAAAGTTACTTTGGGGAAGGGGGGGCAGGCAGGGAGTTCAGAGAAGATGGGGTTGTGGACCCCTCTCTACTGAACTCCCCTATATTTTCTCTTTCTGTGAGGGGACTTCTGGATCCTATTGGGGTTAGCTTTATTTATTTGCCTAGAAGAGCTTCTGAGGAGGCATCTAAAGAAATCCAAGAATCTGCCTTTGTCATCTGCTGCAGATTATTTGCTTTGGAGTGCCCAGAGGTAAAAACTCCAAATTACCCCCCCTTTTTGGCCAACATTCGCCATTAACCATGTCATGTGCAATGCATTTTCTAAGTTAAAAGTATGATTCTGTTTTAGTTAGCCCATATTACTTTAGCATACAGTGTAAAAAAAACAACTATAAGTTTTTATCAGTGTCAGGGAGAAACCTACCAAATTTGCCTAGTTTAGTGATCATGCTTGTAATAGCAAAAAACAGATAAAACCGTTTCTTTCAAATATTAAGAATTAAATTCCATAGAGAGGGGCACAGCGGTCTAGCATATGTTATGCTATCTATTGCAATGATCTACTTAGGAAGAAAGTGACTGTTGGAGGGGAAAAAAAAAAAACACTTGAAGCTTGGCTGTGCATGCAAGCTTAAAGGAAGTTAATAGAATATGTTAGGTGTTAATCCATGAGCAACTGAAGAATCTAGACGGAGAAAGGGGACAAAGAAAAATGTGACATTTCGGAGCAAGAGGTTGTCAAATGCAGAAAAAAACTTGTTTGAAAAATCTCAATTCATTATCCAGCTCAATTAAAATACACACTGTTGGGTTCCTCTAAAAATGTTCTGTACAAAGATTAGTGATGCACCAATCCAACTCCCTCTTTCCCTGACATTGGCACATCAAAAATATATATTTATACTTACATTTTTAGAACAGCAATTATAATTTAATAAATATTATGCTTTTCTGTACATCATACATTAGTTGGCATATAGCTATTTTTGTAATTAGGTTTAATTGAAATACTACAGTAGAACATCAATAAGAATTATGATGCAAGTTAGCAGGGAAAACTGTCTTATTAAATATTTATTACCTGCTGAAAGAACTTTATAACCTTTAACAGAAGCGAAACTTGAATACGTTGTTGCAGACAGAACCTTGCCCAATGCTTTCGTTTAATACTGGGAATACAATTGAAAGCATGCTAGCTTATTTGGACTCCAGCTGGAATTAAAACCATCACTATAGTTAAGAACGAGGTCTAGCAGCTCTAGCAGCTTTGTGCTGCTGATGCCAAAATAACATTTAGTTTGACAAACATGGGTTTGTTTACCCACAGATTTGTGTGCTGTTAAGAAAGTCTGTTTTTGAATATCGTAATAATTGAACTGATCAAAAATAAACAAATATTTCACATCTGACAGCAATCCTTTGGCATGCATACATTTTAATACACATTCAATTAAATTATACCCTTTCAATTTAGTTCAAAAGCACATAAATATACAGTAGAACTGAATGTAACATTTTGAAAAGACTTGGTTTTGCCCCAAATGTTTTCCTAATATATTTGTAGACGTATAATCCTGTACAGTCACAATTTTGTAGCAACCATGAAGAATCTAAATGAAAAACAAAACATGGCCAACACCAGTCCAGGAGCCTCCTTGCCCTGCACAATTTAGTGCTTTATCTGTCCGAACACCCACTTCATCCCAGGAAAGGTTGTTAATTAGTTGAACCAGGTGCGCTGTGAGCCTGGAAACAGGTCTGGGAACTGCTGGTATATTGAATAGGTGCATCACTAATACTGATCACATCCAAGCTGTTTTATATCTGCTACATTTCATTTGTTAAGTCTGAGACATAACTACAACAGCCTCATTACAAGGCTGGCACCCAAAACCTTTTCCTGCAAGTGACTGCAGCATGAACTGACCTCTTGCAAAATCAATCACGCGTGCGCACATAGAGGAAAGCGTGTATTAGAGCTCGCGGAGGCAGAGCACACTACACACACCGCACACACACACATAGCATCCAGTGGACCTGAGGGAAGCCCGCAGGCCTTGAGTTTAACAGGTTGGCTTTTGGTCACCAGATGCAGCAGATTGAACCCGGACATGGTGTCTGTTGCTACCACTGACGATGCTGCTGCTGCTGGAAGAAGAGTAAGCGACAGAGGGCCGTCCGTCGCTCAGGCTAGAAAAACAAAACACAGGCAGGGCACGGGAAGGACAGAAAACAAAACACTGGTCAACACAGGCGGTCAGTTACAGACATGTACACGTACGGCAGAGAGGCCAACCACAGGATGCCTAACATCTCTCATGCAAGGAAGAGCCTTTTAAATCGCTGGATAAGGCGAAAAAGGACAGTGGGTAGAGGTCATGGTGTTAACACGAAGCCCCAGATCTAAACTTTCTTTGCAGGCAACGACATTCAACTGGCCGGTAGTCAAAGTTACATTTGAGGCAGATGATCGAGACGCTGAAGGAAGGGTAAAGAAAAGGACAGGAGTTAATAAAAAAAAGTTAGACAAGCCATTGATTAATTACACATAAAGAAACATTGTTTACAAATATACACCACACACATCTTTAAAAGCTTTTTTTCTAGCAAACCAGTGAAGGTCCTTGGAGACAACAACAAAAAGAGCAGTCAAATTTCACAGGAGATGACTTCTGATGTGTTATTTCTGAGTTGGAGCTGAATACATGACAAAGCTAATGAAAGGAACAAACAGAGAAGCTGTTTTGGGATAAAAAGGATGTGCCTAAGAGGAGAAGTAAAGGACAAAATTCTCTGTCATTGTCAAAACACCGGTAACCGCTCTGGCTGTAGCACATAAACCCTATGTTCAAGAACAATGAGAGTAAATGAACCTACAGTGATTAAGCATTACATGCAAACACATGTCATCTAAACACTAAAATACAGGCTGAATGTGAATGAAGAACATTTCTGCAGATCATGTGAAATGAGCATGCATTAATTAGTTTTAAGAGTAATAGCACATGTGATCTACCTTGACCTGTTCAATTGGTTGATACAATGGCCAATTATTTTGTGAAAAATGGCAAAACAGTTATTCATCTTATAATGTAAGATGATTTAAACAAAGGTTAAAGATTACAAAAATATAATTATTTTATAAAACTTTAAATAAAAACAAATACACCTTACCTTTAATGTTATAATAATGTGTTATTACACTGTTGGAGTTTATGCAAATTAAGCTAATTTCTAGAAGCCATCATATTTCAAAAGAATGCTTGGAAGCTCCATCTTTCGCGCTAAAATAATTATACCTGAGTTTCTGCTGTTTGGAATAAAGACGTTTGACAGTTATGTCAGTCATTAAAGCACTGTTTATCTAAAACTAGTGGAGTTATTTGTGATTATATAAAATTACCTGTATTATTGGCTACCTGAATTTTAGCTCCCTCAAATAGGTATCAGTGAATATCATATCAGTTGAGCTTAACCACTGACTGAATGCAAATGTGTTTGAATATGGTGGCACATTACCAAAACACAAAATAACACAAAGTGGGGGGACATCTATTTGTACTGGGATTTTGGGTCACTAATTAAATACATTAGTTAGTGATGCTCATTAAATATAAAACACGCTTCCCAACAGGTGGTCGTGAATGCTGGTTTTAAGTTACAGTACCTAGTGAAGCAGGTGATGTGACATTTAGGAGCCGCCTCACACTCATAGCGGACCTTCTGTGCTGGCACATCGCCAAGGACACAAAGGGGGCCACGTGGGCCAGGCACCGAAGAAGACGGCAAGCCATCCTGGCCTATAGTGACCTTGAGCAGAGATAGTGGGGTGGAGCTATGAGGAAGAGAGTTGGAAGGAGAGGGCCAGGGTCACTCAGCCAAGAGATGTGAAGAAAGCAAGCTTCAGAATCAAAGTTCAGTTTTATAGGACTAGAGCTAGAACAAGTCTAATTTGAGCGTTAGACATTATTTAACAGAGGTCAACATTAACTTAACTGGTATTAAACAGAAGTACAGAAAGACTACAACTGAAGTAACTGAACACAACACAAGACTAAAACACAGAGTTTATGTGAGAGGTCCATCTAGTGGCCAAGGGGCTGACTGTGGGACGAACAAGATGAATATCTTCATGTTCTGCACATAACTAGTTAGGAATGTCTGTGTGTACGGTTTTAGCACTACAGATAGCCTTATAGTACAAATGGACCTTTGCAGCCAAATCTTTCATTCATATTCATTATTTATATGGATGGATCACACAATAAACTGACATTTAGTTTTAACTAGAGGTTTAACATTGATATGTGATTCTAACCATGCCTTCAGACTTAACTTTAAGATGCAATAGCCCATTCAACTTCAGTCTGACTTCTGAATTGCTTTGCAACATGAAGCAATGACAGTCAGTTGTCAGTCGATACATCATTAAATATTCAAGATTTACAGTAGTGAGCAAGGTTCCGTTTTAAAAATACACCCCCATGAACCACCGGACTATAAATAGCAGGGTATGCTCGGTTTAGCTCTCTGGCTTGTGCCTGTAATTGTCCCAAACTGAAGGTCCACACCATTTGAATTCCACTGAGGGACTTTCTGCAGTCCTTTGGAATAACTAAAACTAATAAATATTTCGAAAAATTAACAATGTCTTCAGTTTACAAGCAATTACTATTATAGAGTACTGGAACGCTGTGCATACCATCATTAACTTACTGCAGTTGTTTCTGTTAGAGTTAGCAAAGTCATGAAATAATCCAGCTCAGTCTGTATCTTGTTAATCACACTGTCACAAGCTAATAAGGTTTTTAATTTCATTTTATTGTACGCTGAGTCATGGTGGCATAAGAAGCCAGACCTTCATTAGTTTGAGAAACTTCCATCAGACAGGCCTCATGCAGACAGTTTCAAGGTGAAATGTTGCATTAGATGCTTTGTCTTTCTTCCATGGCAAAAGTGTCAGTAGTGAGACAAAAATGACACATTTTTACAGTAAGATGAGTAACTGTGGTGCCTCAGTCTGTTCCTCAGTTTTATATGGCTGCGATGGCTGGATGAGGCTCTCTAAACTTACAGCAAACATTTCTTACTGAGCCAAGAGGATTTGCATGCAATCTTCCTTTGAGCTGCCATTCAGTCTAAGTATGACAACCTTTCTCTGTAAAGTAGCACTGTTGTTATTACAGATCAAATAAACTGTATATTTTGGCACAAACCTCACTTCCAGGATTACAAGCAGGGTTGAAGGTGCCACACTCAACTGTATGATTCATTTGAACACTTGCAGACAAAAACACACCTCACTTACTGTCTATTACTGGCATGGACTTTGTAGTGCTACCCTCAGACCAGAGGGAGTATGAGACAAAAACAGCCAAGTAATGATGAAATAAATGAATATGACTGAGGTCAGAGTTCTGTGTGGGTTTGTCAAGGTCTTCCAAACTGAACTCATCCAACCATGTCTTTATGGATCTTGCTTTGTCCACTGGGGCACAGTCATGCTGGAATAGAAAAGCTTCCCCCCCCCCAAACTATGTCCACAAATTTGGAAGCATGGCGTTGTCCAAAATGTCTTGGTATGCTGAAGCCTTACTGGAAGTAAGGTCTAGCCCAAACCCTGAAAAACACAGGAGTGTCCCAATACCTTTGTCCATACCATGTATGACATAACCTAATTTTGTTTGCTCGCATCTGAAGTCACATTCTCGCACTTTACACTCTTATCACCAGTCTAAAGTTTGTAATAGGGTAAACAAAAAAAACCAACTAACAAAAACAGACAGGTAATGAAGAAATAAAAGAAGAATAGACTTCTAGAAAATGCTGGGGGATACATGACACTGGCCTGTTTCCACAGTCAGTTATAATGTGAGTTAGCCACACAGCTAACTAGAGCTCTTTACCAGTCAGAAATTGAGTGTAGTAAACGAGAGAGTTTCCAAGACATTATGTCAACTCCTAAATATCAAATTACTCATATGAATAAATGAAAATGTTGTAACAACGGTGTAAACGAAGTGACAAACATAAACAAACCACATTAGCAACGGTAGACAGAAAACAAAAGATTTAGTGTTACACTGAGGACATATATCGTGTGAACATACCTGTGAAAAGCAGCAGAGAAAAGGTGGAGGAGAGGGAAAGAGCTGAGAGAAGACCGGCAAGCTGGTGCCGGACGAGCTGCATTTGTTGACAGCAGCTTCAGCTCTGCTCTCCTTTAGGGACTGAGAGGTGCATTGTGGGAAATGAAATGCCTTCCCTACAATCTCCAAATATGAGCAAAACAGCCCTCCTTTAACACAGCCAGCCAGCAGCACTCAGCAGCTGAAAATACAAACCAAAAAGACCAACCAGTCACCAACTCCAAATGAAAGCCTTGTATGCAGTGTCATAAAAGTCCCTTTTCGTGTAATGGTCAGGTGTCCCAATACATTTGTCCACACGGTGTAACTTACCGTGAGCGGGAAGAATTACATCATAATGATTGACATTGGGATATCGACAATATAGTAATTTATTTAATATGTATTTTTAGTGACCGTGAAGTTTTTTGATACATTATTTGGACAAAAGTATTGGGACGCATGTAGTATCAAAACAAATACCAAATAAAGAAAGAAAGAAAGAAAGAAAGAAAGAAAGAAAGAAAGAAATAGCAAGGCAGCGGTCAGAACACCCTGCTTCTCGGTTAGAACCTGACTGTATAAACTGGCTCGATGCACCTCTCTCTGTCTGTCTGCCTGTCTATCTATCTAGGTCCTGCTCATTTAAATACAATATAGTTTTTTCTTGGATTATGCATATTATGCCTATTTTTATAGTCTAAACCCTAAATATGCCCCATATATGCTCCAAAACATATATGGGGCATATTAAAGAAAATGTAAACGTAAACCCGAATCCCTGTTGTACAGTTTACACTGCAATGCTAGAATGTAAATACCGATGTTACTCCTGTATAAACTGTACTATAATTAATGCAAGTGCGTTAGAAATTATTCAATTTAATGTACAGTAATAAAAATACAGCAAGAATTATATAGTTATATTTTATATGGAAATTCAGCTGAATTTACGTTAATATTTGTTACAAAATTAGTAACATATATTTTTCTTAATAATTTCGTAAAATGCAAAAAAAAAATGATTTCCGTACATTTGTGTGGGTTCCGCGACAATTATACGTTTGTTTCTAATAAAAACTAATGACTACTGACTAATAAAAACTAAGGAAGAGAAATTTAGTCATTCTGGCACATGAGAAAAACATCACAGAAAGTCTAAACATTAATGAATTTATATCAGAACGTGTAACCACTGGTACTGTAGATAATCTCCGAGTTAAACACTGGAAACTGATATATATAGCTTCCCTAATGACTAGAATGAGCCATGTTTCTGTTCTTGCTCTCATATGTTGTATACATATAACTTTATTGATATTTAGCTTGTGGATGTAGTTCCATATTTGTTAACAAAAATAAGAAACGTTCCGTTGCTTCTGTTAATTTTATTGAACAATAAATTTTGATTTCTGTCAGAATTTTTGTCATATAAATGATGTTGATATTATTGACACTCCCTATGAAATGTTATCGGACGGATATTTTTTTTGCCCCGCCCGGGTATGGACTACCCGTCCACCTTTGATGTACAGAAACACCTCTTGGAAGTCGATCCCACAACTTTTGGATTGCAGGGCGAATGTCCTAACCACTAGACTACCAGATGACCTAAGCCTACCGTACTCAAGTACACATCCGTTAATAGTAAGTTGGTCCCCCTAAAACAGCTTCAGCTCCTCTTAAAAGGCTTTTTTTCTTTTTTTTTGGGATGGTTTCTGAGGAAATTTGTGCCTATTCATTCCGTAGAGCGTTGATGAGGCCAGACATATAAGTGTAGGCATTCGAAAATAATTGAATGCATACATATATACTTCCTAATGTTTGTAATCCGGCACTGTAGAGGAAAATGTTTTTACGACTATATTACATGCAAAAACTGAAAAACAAATGGGTTTTTAATAGGCTATAGTGTTAAAATAGTTAAATATCTGATAAAACATAATCTTTAGGTAATGTTTAGGTAAGGTTTGAATCTTCTGCTGCTACTCTGATCTTCTTTCAGCCACTCGCGCGTTGTTGCTCTGAGCGACAGTAGTTAGGGGGCGGGGCTTCGGCAGCAGGGGGGAAGGGGCGTGGCTTCGGCAGTATAAGAGGCGTGGCTTCGAACCGAGGTTATAAATTTGAGTGCTCGTGTCCGCGCTGCTCATTCGAAAGGACGCTCGGTGAGGAACGGACGTTTCTTAATCTAGCCTCCAAGTAGAAAAGCCAAGCATGTCTGGTATTAAGACATTCAGAAAGCCTTCCCAGAAGCCCCAGGGCTTCAAAGTGTATGCTGGTGAGCTTTACAGCCTGGGCCAGCTGGGAGAGGGCCTCATTGTGCCTTTACCAGAATTTAGCCTAGACAGCAACATCAAACTTCCGGCCTACAACAGCCTGCATGACCCATATCTGAAAAGATACTTCAGCCGTGCGAACAGGAAACAGCATTTGAAAAACCAGGGTCTCATCAGTCCTGATGAGAAGGTGTTTTGCACAAGGAAGGAGTTTTTTGAATACATGGACTATTTGAACACAGTCCAGTTTAAATGGAGAACGATTTTCCTACCAGAGCAGGCAGAGCAAATGAGGAAGTTTGTCCTCATGAAAGAGACCGGCGCTTTTCCAGAGTGTGTCACAGCCTCGAACATGAGAGACTGGCTTATTCGCCGAGGGAGAAAGTAATTCAGGGAGCTATTCCTGGAAAACAGAAAGTTCAGGAGGAACATCTTCATGTCTGAACTGACATGGGAGGTAAATCACAGGACGAAGCTGGGGGACATTGAGAAGGAGATGATGAGTATGGAACAAAACCATACAGCCTCAGCCTTCTCATTGACTGACAGTCAAGTATCAGCTGAAGGACCTGTGAATATGATGGAAGAGAGCGTGCAGAGCTTTGTTGGGGAGGTAAAAAGAATTGTAGAGGAAGTTGGAGAGAGTCTGGGTCCTGCATCGATGGAGCGCATGCTCCGTGCAGGATCACCTCCTGGTTCAGAGCTTCCAGGAGAGCCTCTGTCAAGCTGCAAGACTCCTGAGATTAGGAACAGTGCAGCAGAATTGACTGAGGGTGACCAGGATGTAGAGGAAATTGGAAAGAGTCTAGATCTTGCATCGATGGAGCGCATGCTCCGTGCAGGATCACCTCCCGGTTCAGAGCTTCCAGGAGAGCCTCTGTCAAGCTGCAAGACTCCTGAGAACAGGAACAGTGCAGCAGAATTGACTGAGGGTGACCAGGATGTAGCCATGGTTAATCTGGAGACAGATCTTTCATCCACTAACACGACAGTGGTGTCAGAAATCTTTATAGGCCCCTCTGATTTGGATATGATCAGCAAAGGCATTGTGTCAGACACATTTTCACGTCTTCACACAGCAAGGACGTTTGCTGAGCGTGATGCTGAACTCCCATCTAGTTCAGCGACTGGGACTTCAGGAATGTTCAGGAGCCGTCTCGCTGAAGATGTTGTGGCAGAGGTTGAGCTCCCTACTAGTACAATGACGAGAGCTTCCAGCTTCTTCGTGCCCTCTCATTTGGACCAGCTCGCCAAGGATATTGTTGAATATTATTTGGAGAAAGCCATGATAGAGGTAGAAAATGAAGACTTGGAGAATGAGACTCCATGCTGCGTAAGTAATACGGACTCGTCCGAAAGGCTCATTGGAGGATGCCGCACTGCCAGTCTTCAATGCGAAAGAACTGTGGAATCCATCATGGAGGAGGTGGTCGAGTCAGTAATGCAGGACCTGATCCGTAATGATAGTCCAAGTGTTACATCATGCTCGACCGACGGTTCTGATAACCTGGAGGAGCACCCTGACTGCACTTCTTTGGTCTGTGAACAAAACGGGTTTCCGCAGATACAGTTGAGCTCCTCTCCCCGATCAGAGACCGTCCCGAAGAAGAAAAGGGTCCGGGCCTTCTTTAGGAGAATCTGGAGGACTGTTAAAAACACCTTTGTCTGCAGAAGGCGCTCCAACAAGATCTCCCCGGAAGCCTGAATTTATGGAGGTGGTCGAGTCAGTAATGCAGGACCTGATCCTTAATGATAGTCCAAGTGTTACATCATGCTCGAGCGACGGTTCTGATAACCTGGAGGAGCACCCTGACTGCACTTCTTTGGCCTGTGAACAAAAAGGGTCTCCGCAGATACAGTTGAGCTCCTCTCCCCGATCAGAGACCGTCCCGAAGAAGAACGGGGTCTGTGCCTTCTTTAGGAGAATCTGGAGGACTGTTAAAAACACCTTTGTCTGCAGAAGCCGCTCCAACAAGATCTCCCCGGAAGCCTGAATTTATGGAGGTGGTCGAGTCAGTAATGCAGGACCTGATCCTTAATG
>JBBPDC010000129.1:20714374-20728237 GCA_037974485.1 Hemigrammopetersius urotaenia
AGTGGTGTCAGAAATCTTTATAGGCCCCTCTGATTTGGATATGATCAGCAAAGGCATTGTGTCAGACACATTTTCACATCTTCACACAGCAAGGACGTTTGCTGAGCGTGATGCTGAACTCCCATTTAGTTCAGCGACTGGGGCTTCAGGAATCTTCACAAGCCTCTCTCCTGTGAGCTGAAGATCTTGTGTCAGACGTTTTAGATAATCTTTCGTGCTCAATGATGCTTCCTGACAGTGGTGACGATTGTGATCTTGAACTCCCTACTAGTACAATGACAGGAGCTTTCAGCCTCTTTGTGCCCTCTCATTTGGACAAGATCGCCAAGGATATTATTGAATGTTATTTGGATAAAGTCATGTTAGAGGTAGAAAATGAAGACTTGGTGAATATGACTCCATGCAGCATAAGTGTTGGACCATTAGGAAGTAAAACGGACTTGTCCGAAATGATCTTTGGAGGATGCCACACTGCCAGTCTTCAGTACGAAATAACTGGAATCAATCATGGTGTTTGTAAACATTTGTGGGGGCGCTGTAGGGCGGATGGGGTGCTGGTGAAGATGGTGGTGGGTGAATATTTCCTTATGGCAAGGTTAATAGAGTAAAAAGTATGTGCAAATATTTAGCAACAAATAGCAACACTGATGTCTTCAGCAAGTTGCATGATTTTCTGAATATGTGAATTAAGGGAGAGCTTCCTAGAGCAGTTATCAACAGAGGGACATCTGAGAGAGTGGTCCATTTCTAACACACCTCTTGCAATAATACTTTTGAATGGAACTGTAATGAACAGGATGGTGTGAGTTGGCATTTCAGCTAAAGTCTTCAGGAAAGTAGGTCCACAACATTGGCCTCCTAAAACTAAAAGCTCCTGATCTATGATATCCTCTCACCATTTGCATTGGTTTGCTTTCCTAATAAGAATAAATGTGTTTATGCTGAATGTTTGGTCTGCGAGTCTGTTACTCATCTAAAGGTTCCATGAGATTTGTGTTTACACGGATATGTGGATTTATGACATATAACACCACTCTCCAAATAAAAAAAAAAAACCCTAATAAACCTTTAATTAGAGTAGTTTTAACAAGACAAATGACAAATTACATTAAAACATCTGAAGCTTTAAAAAGCCTGGATTACTGTACACCTTCCCCTCTGGCTTGCAGGTCAGGGATATTGGTCAAAACCATACAATGTATTGAGACTGCTGCTGCATAATTACACTTTACAGTTATAAATGTACAGTGTTTACATAAGATACATCAGAGAGGGGGAAAAAAGAATGCAGATGCAAGTCAGGCGACACTTTGGAGCCGCGTCACACAAATCCAACTTTACATTCACTCTTCACAGACCGCAGGAAAAATTAAGGAAATAAAAACGACAAAAAAAAAAAACGAGAAGGTCAACAGGCAATACCAGGCTACAGACACAAAGGAAGATTAAAATCATGTGTGCAAAAGCAACTCCTAGCTATAAACTTGTGTTTTCGCAATCGCACACAACACCAGCTCCAAGAGGTTGGATACAAAGGGTACCCTTCAACACCCTAAATATAAAATTTAAAGGAATCCGGGCTGTGTGGTGGGTGGGTTGGGGGGCAAGTGTACAACCCTGTCAACTAATACACGTATTAACTAAAACCGTATGTGAACACATTTAGCCAGACACAAGGACTCAAATCTCACATCAGTACAACACAAAATAATTAGGGGGATTCATAGAGGGTCAATTTTATCTGCTCTTAAAGCGATTACAGTCATTTTGTACCTTGTAAAAAAAAAAAAGTGAGTACATTCCCAAGAAATGCAGTGCCAGTTCACAAAACAGCACAAAATTAAGGCACAATTAGGTTATTTGCTGCAAAGAAGGATGCACCTAGTTTTTTTAAAAAACATGTGCATCAGTTGTACATCCCGCTGCAAATATCCCATCCCAGATCCACCTGTACTGCATCTCTCATAGAAATAAACCTCACACAGCGCAGCAATCATAGAGAATTACAGGGCAGATTTACTAAACCCCCTTAGCAGCACCAGGGGCACCGAAGTCTTTGCCACCATCCTCTGCCAACACGGATGCTGCCAAGTTGTCAAAAGTTGCTACAGGATTTAGTCATTCTGGCCCATGGAGTTAGGCTGGGGACCATGTTTATTTCCTAAAAACATCCCATACGACTTTGAACAAGCCAGATAGCCGCCGCATATGCAACTACATTTTATGAACCCCCACCATATTTTAACAGCTGGCTTTTGTCTCATGATCTCAAAAGAAGACAAACATTACATGCTGTCTGTGAATATGCAGGTCTCAACACATGAACAGCATGGCTTATCTGACCTTTAGACAAGATGTAGCCCTGCCGCAAGCACAACTACACATGAACAAGGTGTCTGAATAGAACGTTTTGGATAAAGTGGGCAGTGAGGAAGTGGTGTGAATTTCAGACAAACCCACATTCCCCACACCACTTTTTGACCAGACATGACCTCATCTCTTTGCGAGCTGAGGCTGTCGGTGGATGAGGAACTGGTCAATACGAAATTGCCACAATCGTAAAGAAAAAGCGTAACTTTCAAAATATAAAGAAAATAATACATTAGAGTATGCTTTAAATACAATCAAGATGGGGAGATTGAGGCAAGTGTCCAGAACTGCATGAAGAGAAACAAACAAGCAGTAAACTACAGAGATATGATTCACTTATCCACACACCATTCAGAGTCATGTGGTCTGTAAAAAACAAACCAACAAAAAGAAAAGAAAAAAAAAAGAAAACATCCCTATGGTCGAAAACATACCCTTTGACACTTCTCTCAACTAAAATAAAACTGGCATAACTACTTTGTTGGCAAGAAACGAATTAGAGCTTATGAAAATTTGCAGGTTTATACAGATGATTTCAACCACCACCATTCAACAAAATATTTACAGCACCCCTTCCAGAGTGTGTGCATGCCATTGTTTTTGGACTAAAAACTACAAAAAAAGAAGGGAATACATCAGCTAAAACACCTTCAGGGAAATAAACATCCAGTATATAATACAATTCAAAGCTTAAATATAGGGATACTTTAACCAGCACATGCAGCTATGTATAGCCTGACAGAACTCCTTTTTAACTAAGGAGGGGAGTTAGTTGGAGAAAAAGCAGATGGAGAAGAGCAGAACCACATCAGTAGTTCTGGCTCTCTTTTATTTCCTCAAATCTGAACTTTAGAATAAACCGAATGCCTTTTTGTTTCCTTGTTTAATCCAAAAAGACAGTCTGTAAACAAAAAAGCAAAAAAAAAAAAAACAACAAAAAAACAATTATAATAATAAAAAGACAGATATATTGTGTCCATTGCACCAAAGTTGAAGAGGAGGGATATGAACATGTAGCTCTTCTGAGCTCTGATAATTCCACATATGTCCACCACCACCACTCTCACTCCAGTGTGCACATTTCTCCTCTTCTGCTTGATCTTGAAAGATGAAAAAGCACACAAGTTTGAATCAGACTATCCCGTGAGTGCTGCTGACGGAGAGCACGATGTCCTTTAGCCCACAACAAGGAGAGAGCTCCTGAGCACAACTCTCATCAGAGAGAAGAGCCATTGACGGGACAGGCTCACCGAGAGTGAGAGAGGGTGAAGGAAAGAGAGAGTAAACGGTGGTGGTGAAGGTGAAAATGGTTTGTGTGGCCCTCAGGAGAATCCCAGAGAACTGGATGTGCTGGAGCGCTGATGCAGGCGGGCCATAGTGTTCATGTTGGAGCTGGAGGCCTTCAGGGGTGTGTTGCAGCCCAGGGCCTGTGGGAAACGTTGGTGATAACGGTCCAGGCGTAGGTACTTTACCGTCACCAATTTTCCTGCAAAAGTAAAGAGTTAGGTAATTACTAAAACCCAGTAGCAGTTTGTAATATGGTTACTGTAAACCATCAAGCTGTTTCACTATCTATTATAATCATTATATCCACTTACCATCAAACCAGGAGCCATGAAGTGCCTTAAAAGCTTTACCAGCATGCTCTGCTGAAAGGCACTTCACATAAACACAGCCCTATGGGGACAGAATAGCACAAGATTCACATAACATCCATTTGCACTTATATTTCAGTGTAAAAGCAGCTTTTGCTTGTATAATTGTTTTGATTTTAACACTAGACAATGAAAAGATCAACGAACAGAGAAAACCGACCTCCCGTGAGTTCTTGTCAACGGCAATGTGGACAATTCCATCATTGTCGCTGCATTTTTCCAGGATGGCTTCATGAATGGCAAGATGCCAGTTTTCCCCCACCTCCCTGATCAAAATAAAAGATTGGGAGGTAAGAGAACATCTGGGTCTTTTATACAAAATGCACAATGTCACAACTTGTAAGCACCTTAAAGTTAATTAACTGTCCTGGACCTATAGAGTTCTGTATAAACATTTATATTGTTTAAAACCATCAGGTTTCACCCAGAAACCATTTCCAGGATAAAGTTTAAATGGAACTTACATTACAGGGTCAAACATGTTGCGAATCTTTAGACACGGCGTTAAGCTGTTTGGTGGGGAATTCCTCCGATCCAATGGGAATGCTGAAAAGCAGGACAATAGCAGCATATTCAGTGAAATTTCTTCCACCTGCAGGTGGTAGATAAAGAGATTCCTATACATGATGGCCATGGTATGTCACAAACAAACTTACCTTTGCCTTGCCATACTTTGGAGGGCATATTGCACATCTTGTCGGGGGACATGGATGGCTGGAGCCACCTCCAGACAGTGAAGTCAGCTCCTCCAATCCTCTGCGATTCTGTCCGGATGCGGGACTCATTGGCCCCAAGAAAAGTCACAGCTCTGTCCCAAACTTTCTTCATCTTCTTCCTGACATTAAAACACACAGTAATACACTGAGCCATTAGTTCTCCGTCATTGTGTAACAAGACAACAAATTAAGTGGACGTATTAAAGGCCCTGTCATGTTGGCTTGTTGAAATAGTAAATATATGTGAGACTAATCACGAACTATTGTTACATTAAAGAAAAATAAACACACATAGAATCCAATGCTTAAAAGCAGCAAACTTTGCTTGCTCAGAAATGTCAGCTTGTATATTGATTGACAGTTGCATTTCCTTGGTAATGTAATCAAACAGTCTACTTTAAATGAACTTCCTAGTCAGGGTTTAATATCAGCAGAGCAGTGGTTTCTCAAAGCCAGCTCCCACTCTCACTAACTCTATGGCAGATCTGATGTCACATTAGTGTCATTTAGACCCAACTCCAAACAGACAGGGAAAAAGCAGCAGTAAATCATTCCTTCTCTCCCTGTTCACAGTAAACAACTACCACAACCCCATAGGTAATAGCTACAAGACAATAAAAGTGAGTTTTTATACTGAAACCTGAAAATAGTGTTGCTTCTTAGAAAGAAGGTATATCTTTCAAGGATTTAAACTATTTATTTCAAAAGAAATGTTTAGTGAAGATAAGATTTAGACCTGTCCTGAGGCTGCACAAGGGAGTCTCGCACATGAGGGATAGGCAGGTACGGCTGCAGGTCCTTATTCTCCTGGCATGCCTCGCTGTGGCTCCTCAGCACATCTGTACACACAAAGGTAAAGCTTTTTAAACAGCAACAGACTCAACAAAACCGATGCAAAAAGTCATTTACACAGGGCAAATAGTAAAAGACATATGTGTAATCTGGTCTCCATACCTATAATCCTCTCCACCATGTCATACATCTGTCTGGTTTCCTCCTCCTCCCTCCGCCAACGGTACTTCATGTAATACAGCAAGCCCCAAACAACACCAACACCTTTGAGGACGCAAAAAGAAAGCAAGGGAAGGTGATTTAAAGACTGTGTTTTTGTATCAGGGGCCCAGAAGTTAAGTGATGGTTTCTGACTAGGAACAGCATGCAAATGTTAATTTCCTCATAAACATATGAGCAAAAGCTGAAGCAGCAACGACATCCTACCAGCAACGACGAGGAGAACTCTGTAGATCACAGTGAAGAAAGCTCTTCGGAAACGGCAGACGAAAGACATGCGTGGGTGGGTGGACTCCAGACGGGAGATATCAGACACATCCTCCACTGCTTGTGCAGGGTCAGCTGCAATCAACCTGCAATCAAGTTCAGCCAAAATGAAATGAGCAAAGGCATTTACACTGTTGGCCTACAGGGCTTTGTTCTGGTCATAGAACATTTGACGGTATCCAAACTCACCCTTAAAGACTTTTTAAAAATAATTTTATTCACCTATCTGAGGGGTAGATACATACATTTCAATCATTGTCTATAACTGCTGCTCTAGAGGTGCGTTTTACATCCCTGTGACTAAAGACCCAGACAACCACCTGCTTCCACCCTTTTCAAGTAATACGGCTTTTAAGATGCAACAATAATCTATTTATCTCACACAATATTATAGTTTTAGCTATGACTATCCAAATATACCAAGAAATTAACAAATGAAACAAACAAATACTCACACAGTTTAATGACTGGAGCCAGGTCTACTGACAACAAAAAGAGAATTCAGTTTAAAAAAAATAATAATTCAGTTTACCTTATACCAACAATCTCGCCACTTTTAATGATCCACTCCAAAGAACTGTGTATCCAGTCTTCGTAGTCTTTATTTCGGAGCTGCACAGAACAAGACAATAAAATCAGATATCCATGAGTCAACTCTTCATAGTTACTAAAACAACTAAGATCTAGAATTAAACATGTGTGAATAAGTATATAAAAACCAGGAGGGGAACCTCCTTTAGATTTGAATTATAGTAGATCATTTAAAAAAAAAAAAAACCAATATGCAGTCCAGTGAATATAACCTACTCTCAAAAACTCTGTGGCCTCAGAGTAGGAGACACTTCTGTTTAACGGCTGGTTTAAATCTCTGCAGTCGTGTTCCCCTGAAAGAAACAATTCAAAAAGTCTCTCAGTGACAATTGTGATTCAAATCACAGTTTCCATGTACAGAATACCAGAACAGTAGAGCAGGAAGGTACTTAAAAACCCTATCATGGTATTGTGGTACCAAATGGCCAGCTCTGACATAGTTAGCTTTCATTGGATGGCTTTGGTCTGTTTTGTTCTTGTACAATTACACCAAGATGGACTCCTTACACAGTATAATAAATGTTACCCAGACAGAAAGCATCATGACCAGAAAGTATGCTTGTCAATTGTGAAATCTCAGTTGACTGTTAATTGCCATAAAAACAACGGCTTTGTTTTAAATGTGTCATAGCACCAACTCAAACGAGGTGTCTTGGCGAATGGGTTTCTTATTTCCTTTATATAATTTATCTCCAAAACAGATGAAATTGCACCTAATTAACTTATTCTTACACAACACAGACCTGTCTGATTAAAAAGAGATCATAATTTACTCAGTTTAATTTGATTTGGCACAGTGTGGTGTTTGAAATGAATAATGACAATAAAATGTATATATTTTTGATATGTTTAATTTAATTTTTAATCGTATTTTTGGCACTACTGGCTCTTTTTTGTCCATTCAAACTTGTCAAATGTCAGAAGTATCAATATGCTTTTTGCCATATTACCCACTCCTGTCAACAGCACAAGTAATACATGATAATCCAAGAAAAACAAGATCTGTATTCACCTGCAATATCAGCCAGGTGGTCGTGCAGATTAAGCAGAAGGCTGAGGATGAGGTCTTTCTCCTTGTTGTTCTAGAAGAAAAAGAAAAACAGTTTAGATACAACATAATAAGACCGACTCAACCAGTTTTACTACAATCTTATCACTGCTAAGCTAAAGTAGTGAAAGCCTATCACACAGATTAATGCCTCACATACTAGTCCTCAATCATATGGAACAAAGGGAGAAAAGCAATGCCTGTGCATTACATAAAACTTGTACCAAACATTTTAACAAGTATAGGTAACACAGAGTACCTGTACATTCAGAAAGCTGAGTTCTGATTATTTATATTTAAACATTTAGACAATGTCTAGGATTATGAATATTAGTGAGAAAGATTTTTGGAATCAAGGAAAGCGCAAAGTTATGAATTACTTACATATGTACTGTCAAACTCTGCACCAAACGGGTGGCTCTTGACTGCAAAAGAAAAACAAAGAACAAATGCTTTTACATTAGCAACAGCTTTTAAAGTCAGCTTAGTCTAGTGAAAAGTATTACATTCTTAGTAAAGGCAGGACTGCATTTGCCAGTCATGACTGTTGAGGGCAGACAGTCACAGTGACTGGGAGCATTCGACTGTCTCGCCCTTGTACTACTATCTGAAATGGAACACACTGAGCTTCAGTCCTCACTGCAGTAAAATAACAGCCAAGAATTAGCACAGCCAGATCTTCTTTCATATCTCAAACACACTACTTTACTGAAACCATGGATGGGGGTCCTACAACAAACAGGACGGGGAGACTGAAGACATGTCCATGTTAAGTACTTGGATTTACCTTAAACACAGAAGGTAACAATAAAAATCACTTGACTTAACTCAAACCAATCCACCTCCTGCAGCTAGTTCTTCCAAGACTTTAACAGTACTACAGTAGTAGAAGACATTTCTAGAGGGAATTTTGTAATACTCAACACAAAAACTATTCAGAAAACAGAGGGGTTTCTACGTTAGCCCTTTACTTTAAAAATTAACACAAATTTAAGGACACATTAGAAAAAATAGCAATGGACTCAGTACATGGTATAAGGCCAGTACCTTCGGTTTAGATATCGGAAGTTGAAAAGGGGGATCGGTGCATTCCTTCACAAAACATACAAAATAATTAGGGCCTAACATTTATATTGGTTGGCTGATTATATCTTGTTTGAACAGGGTTTCTGATACCCATCACCACCACTGAATGAGTTTGTGTAGATCTTAAAGACTGATACACACAACTTGAAAAACTGAAATTCCTTATAAAACACGCACTGACCACAGAATTTTTGTATTGGCCAAGCCCAACTAAACACACACCATGCAGCAAACATCTGATGTAAGTGGTGCTAGACACACTCAGGCAGCCAGACAGCAGAGTCAATCACTCCGGCTTTGGCCACAGGCTTCTCGGGTCTCTTGAGAGACGAACAATTAGGCCGCTTTAACTCGTCTGTGACCTAGATGTCTGCAACTTGCTCTTCACTCAAAGTTCCCTCCCCTACAGCCTCTACGGGCATGCCACACACTCAGGGTTTCGTAATACACCCACTGGCACCTTCTGCCATAGCTGAACTAGACACAAGACCTGGACTACTCTGCTAAACCCCGAAAGTATGAATGATCAAATTTATCTTTGGCTCCGCACAAAGCTGCCACCTATTTACCTCATGTTTAAAACACTTCTGAGACGACATGTGAACTACTTGGCTATTGGGTGTGAGGCATTTTCATGTACCAGTAAAGTATGTTTCCAGTCTATCTACAGGCAGACTTACTTTACATTGCACAGAAATGTATCGCATAAAGGGGAGGAACAGTTCAATGAGTGGCACGTAGCCACAGAATTGTCTAACAGTGAAGCTTACAGAAAACACAGTTCTTTACCAGCATGTCCTGTGAGGAAAAACACATAACCGACCTCATGAATGACTTAAGAGCAAGTCTGGTATGCTCGGAGATCAAGCAGGCCTGATAACACACAATTATGCCACACTGAGTTACTGACTCATTTTGCTTCTTTTGAACTTTTCATTACTGCATCACTGTGGTAGGTGAGCGTACAATGAGAGCGAGTCATATCACAAGGCAGACGGAGAGGTGGGACACACATTCCAGCGCCTTCAGGGATGTTTTGGCTCCTGTTCTGATGGGAATGCCACCCCCCCTCAACCAGGCAAAAATGGCCTATTCTGTTTCCTGTCTGAGGGTGCGAACAGCTCAGGGTGACAAGTGGTAACGTGTGTCTGACATAACTGACTGAGAAAGTAAATGCACCCGTCTGAAGGATTTTTAGAAATTAACCAAGGCATTTTTAATCATAAATGAATTCACTGACCCCCCATTTGAGCTTGATAAGGAAAACATGCATGGTCTTATGAACCGCAACAATATTACAGCACAGAAACCCCACTTACAAACCCTGACTCATGACCATGCTCATAAAAGCAGTCTGGGGTCCTCATCAAGAGTTACAGAAGCTTGTGCAGGATGCACTCAAGACAGCCATAAGTGTTAAATGATCAGGCAACTTTTGAATGCACTCTTGGCTGGTTTTGTGAGTAAGGAAGGCATTTTGTACTAACGGACGAATTAACCAATTAAGTTTAAACCTAAAGAGTTTCCAGTGGTGATTGTCAATTGCCAATCCAGTCCAAACCTAGGCTTAACAGAGGTCTGCTGAAATAGTCTGATTACATTTTGATTTGGTTTTACGTTTGATCTACATATGTTAATCCATCCCATAAAAGAGCACTAACTATGCTTAAAGGAGACGGATGGCATTTAGATTCACAAGCACTGACCACATCAAAGAGCTCGTTTCTAATCCAATCGCTCCCATACATAAACAAATAATTTGGGCCTCTAGGATACTTACTAACGACCCCCTCCGTAGAGCTGGATCCTCGCATTCTTAGGTACATGAGCCCAAGCAGCAGGAAGAAGAGGCAGGCAGCGGTAAGGAGGAACATGGAAAGGTAGTGGGCACTGAAGCCCCCGGTGCCAGACGCCTCCTCCCTCCTGAACTGCTCCAGGAGCTCGTCCTCGGGAGCCGGCTGCTTGCGTTTGCCGTAGCTGTGGTTTGAGCCGGTGTGGTTCGAGTGGTTGAGTCGGTAGGTCGGGGACAGGCTGTTGTAGGTGGAGAACCGGGGTCTGAGCCCGAGACTGAATGGGCTGCTGGCGGAGACTGCATCCTCCACTCCATCGACGTGATTCTTGGGGCTGCTGCTGCTCCCCATGTCCCCTCCGTTCTCCCCCATCCCGCCGGAGCTGAAGCGAAAGGTCTTGGTGTACATGCGGCTCAGCTCGGGAGATCCTTCCTCATCGCGCTCCGTGCTGACCCTCCTTGTGCTCCCTTCCTCCTCCTCCTCCTCCTCTTCCTCCTCCTCCGGGTCTCTGCCTCTTTTGGACGGAGAGGTTTTCGAAGCGCTGCGCCTGGACAACAGACGACGCTCGCGTTGGCGTTCACGCTCCTCCAGTTCCTCCTCCCCCTCCTCCTCCTCCTCCTCCTCTTCGTCCGTATCTGAGTAATCCCCCACCGGCTTGTTGCTGTTGAAGGCGTGGGGCACCCTGCTCCCGTTCAGAGCCCGGCTGCTCCTCTCCGTCTCCTCTTCCAGACTGTTTTCCGTCCCGTAATCCGGATCCCCCGCCACGTTTGAGCGAGTCTCCACTAAGGTCGTCCTAACCCTGTCCGCCCACCACGGGGATCCCCCGGCGCCACTTCTCCGACCCTCCAGAGCTCCCACAGGCGACTTGCTGAGGCCGCTTGCCGCGCCACTTTCCTGTGGAGGCCTAAGAGTCTGCAGCCCAAGACCAGAGCCCCGGTCTCTCCTGGAGCCGCTGTGGTTCAGGCCTGCCTTGTACGGAGGCACGTCCGCATCAGACTCGTCTGAGCTAAAGCCCAGGACAAACTTCCCGGCCCGGTCTGGGCGCTTGGCGTTCAGTAGCTGGCGGCCGGCGGCTGGCCTGGCTCTCAGGGCCGCGGTCCCGGCTCCCCCCGCGGGGTGTCCGTTCCCCCCTCCTCCGCCGCCGCTGCTGTTGTTGATGCTAACGCTACTAACGCCGCCGCTGCTGCGGCCCTTACTGCCCCGGGAGCGCTGCTGCTGCTCCTCCCGGAGTTTCTTTAGCTTCTTCAGGTACACGGGCCGAGTGTTCTCCGTGAGCGGACCCGGAGTGAAGCCCAGCCGCTTCAGCTCGGAGAAAAGATCCGCGTCCGACAACTGAGCCGCCGCCATCTTCACCCGACTCAGACTCCAGAGCTGCGGGAAGTGACGCAGAGCAGACGGCGGAGTTACAGAGAAAAAAAAAGTTCAGACAAGTCCAGAACACAGGGGGAACAGACCTACTGATTAATAATGTATTATTATAATAGTAATTTATTGTAACGATAAAATGTAATAATAATAATAATAACAATAATAATAATAATAATAATAAAATATTATTATTATAAACAACACTAACAATAATAATAACAACAGCAAACACCACGAACAATTACACAAATAACAACAGTAATAATCAAATTCCCTTCTCACGGTTTTGATTCCACAGTATATTTTATATTCACAATTTACAAGTCTGCTGCTATAGTTCACGTACTGATTAAGACTGATTAAAATGAATTTTGTCTAAATGTGTTGTTTCATTTGTCACCAACAGGTACATTCTGGACAAACCCCCCTAAATTTGGCCTCTGATGTGTAGACATGTTTCCATGTTAAGCATGTTTTTGGTGGTATTTTTCAGGATTTCGGAAATTACATTTTCCAGTATTTTAATTCATTGGAGGAAAAGCAAAGGCAAAAACTAGATGAATATTTATGAATAATAACTGCAAGGTCTGATGATATAAATCTGAAACTGCCTTTGTTTCTTTCTTGAAACAATTGTGAGGCTGTAACTTTCTTTCTTTCTTTCTTTCTTTCTTTCTTTCTTTCTTTCTTTCTTTCTTTCTTTCTTTCTTTTTCTCCTTATTATTACTGTGACTATGACACTTATTCATATAGTTATTGTTATGATATTGTTAATGTTATTATTATCATCATTAATGTTATTATTATATTTTTTTGTTGTTGTTACTCCCCCCTTGTCTATGGTCAGAGTGATCTTCGTCCTGTGAGCCCCCTGACTCCCCCGTGTGGTGGGCGCCGGGTCCTGCAGGTGCTGTAGGTACTTTAGGCAGCGCGCGGTGCGGAGATTCAGTCTGTCAATCCCAGACCGGGCGGAGAGACACTTAACCCGGGATTAGAGCCCTCGCAGGGACGAGTTAACATCAGCACTGCACACAGCATCAGCCCAGGGACTGCGGGATGGCTTCAGGGACGCCGCTTTTTCAGCGCTTCTTTAAGACTTACTTTTTTCTCCTGCTGGGGGGCTTGTCCGCCGGGGCTGTCCCGGAGCAGGGGAGTCTGTACATGTGGATTGATGCCAACCAAGCCAGGATATTAATAGGTAAAGAGCGCTGCAGTGTCTTAGACTCTCTGACGAGGCAAAGCTCAGACTTTAGTCCGGAAAGTGTTTGAATGTGAGTAGAGGAGAGACTGAGTGTTGTTCCTTCCACAGGTTTCGAGGAGGACATTCTGATAGTGTCAGAGGGCCAAATGGCCCCCTTCACACACGACTTTAAGAAAGCCCAGCAACGCATGCCTGCCATACCTGTCCACATCCAGCACGTGAACTTCACCTGGCAGGTCACTGATGATCAGGTAGGACCAGAGCAGAGCCTGTCTACACCTCTAATCACGAACCTGTACATTATACAGTACTGTACAGAGCTTTACTATACCAGGACACATGCTTCATCCAGAAAGACTGAGGCGTCAGCTTTAACTTATTAAAAGAGAAAATGTTTGATAAAACATGGTTCTAATAATTATAATAACATTATCATTATAACACAGAATACAGGTACACAGTGGATTATGGGGATACTTTAAAATATACGGAAATAAAGACATATTTTACTTACGTTATTAAAAAAATGCATTTCATATAATAAGTACATGTAAAAATATAAATATACTTAAAGATACAGACGGAGTGAGGAAAATTAATAATTTGAGTAAGTTGTACCTTTCTCTTGCTTTCTCCCCCCCTCCTTCTCTCTCTCTGTCTCTCTCCCTCCCTCTCTCTCTCTGTCTCTCTCTCTCTCTATCTTTCTCTCTCTCTCTCTCTCTCTCTCTCTCTCTCTCTCTCTCTCTCTCTCTCTCTCTCT